>DWTO01004888.1:0-11149 GCA_018244755.1 Jemadia pseudognetus
ATTATTTATGATTAATCACGCCACATGCCTTACGAGGTAGGCAGAGAGCACCGAGTGCCAATAATCTCTGTCTTTACCCACCTGAATTGCCTCTACATTTTAAAGAATTATTCGCATGAAAAATTATTTCGGATTCGGAATGCTCAGGAACGGGGCGAGTGGCGCCGAGTAGAGGAAGCCTATATTGAATAGTGGACCTTCAAAAACTGATGATAATGATGATGAATTCTGTTTAACATTAGGGTGGGATACCTTGAAGGGATTTTCACAGCTGGCCAGCAGCTAGACGCATAGGTAATCTCTTCGTGCACATTTGTCACTTCGTGTGCCATTTCTTATAAAATAAAAACATAAGCAACAATTTATCATTTTAAATTTCGAATTTTTATTTTATTGCACTCATAAAAAAGAATAAATAGTCATTTCTATAAATCGCTTGTGTAAATCATTTGTGTAAATGCCGAAATGTCGTCCGTTTTCATAAGAAACGGTATCGAGATAATGGTTTTTAATAAATTTTCGTGAGTTCTCAAAATCGGCCGTGACTGGTTTGAAACGGAGTCCGCATTTAATGTTGTCTTAGCAAATTTATAGCTTTATTTACTACAAATTAGCCGGTATTTATTGTATTGTACAATAATGTATTGTTTTACTTACTTACTTATGACGAGCATCTTCCGTAACTTGAACAAAGACGCTTCCTTCTTTGTTGTAGCTCGAAATATGTTCGATTTTCTGCGGTTATATTATTATTGTTATATTTTATCCATACTGTCAACAGTATGCTGTCTTGAAAGCTTCCTTGTTGTGTCTTTGTTTAATAAAAGTTGAAATTACAAACGTGGTTTCCCGACTGATTTTTTTGTTCAATATGAGCATATGAATATTACTCAATGTTTTAAACATACATAATACTATCAAATTCAACTTTGCGTAAGAGGAATGAAGTAATTCACTTGCAGAATATATTAGAAATTTATTATTACTTCAAATAATTCTGAACGAAGTGATATTTTGATTTTTAAGCATCAAAACATTCACACTTAGCTCCTTCAATGTTTTTACCGTGAAACTGTGTCATATAATTCACGTAAATAAATATGTCTCTCTTTATGTGTATAAATAGCGCCTAACCGGAACAAATGTACGGCACACCGTCTGCCTCTGCGAAGGTGCAAATCAAGCGCGCTAAAGTTTCGCTCCGAGACGCCTCCGGCGCAGTCGCCTTGCGACCTCCGCTCCTACCACACGCAACCACACGCGCCGCGATACATAACGTGCGAATATATCGATTGTGATTTTTTAAATTGAGTTGTTACTTGGGCTTGTAAATATTTACAAATATTATGTCGGCGTGATACAACCGACATGTCGTTCTGTAGAATCACGGGCCGCAGCAAAGGGCTGCCAAAGCCCAACTATTTCCCGCTTCTCGCCCCTATTTCGCCAGCGGATGCCAAGCGTTGTTGCAGGATTACTGGCAAATCTTACGGATTGCCTTCTCATCACTACATTCCAGTTCTACTCACGGCCAGCTCTGGGAAAACTAAATGTAAGATAACAAACGTATCGGGCGAACTTGGCCCGCACCATTATGCACCGGAAATTAATTATGGAAATAGAAAACATGAAATGCTGCCGGACTATCGATACATATTCCCTATATTGGACGGTTCGACCGAAGCTCAAAAGGCATTAATGGATATGCTTTTAACCAAACAAGTGACTGATGAAAAACGCTACGTGTACACGGTTCAAGAAAGAAAATGTAATTTAGTGTTTTCTGCTCGGATGGAAGCGGCAGTACGGGATGGTGACGTGAGGGATGTTATGCTCGCTAAGGATTCTGATACAGTGCTTATCAAAACAAAACAAGGTCGCAGTGTTTCTATGGACTTCAAAGATTTCACGGAGGATGTTGATATGTACGAGGGAGAGGGTCCCAATGCGGAAGTGTTGAAGCAGAGGGAACTAGAAGAATTAGAAGAGAAGAAAAAGAAAAGGAAGCGTGCTGCAGGACTTTCTTCAATGAAAAAAATATTTGAAAGTAAGGAGAGGCTTGCAGAAGTACAGGAATTAGAAGAAGAAAAATTACGCCAAGATCGGCAAGCCAAAAAAGCAAAGCTAGGTGAAATTAAAAATGAGAGACAAGACACAAAAATTTATTCTTATAATAGTTTCGATGTGAATCATATGCGTTCTAAATCCAGTATCGTTATGTGCAGTGGTGAATGGAAAGATCAAATGCATCCGTTAATCGAGTCTTGGGATTGGGAATTATTCGAAAAAGAAACAACGGACGATCATTTTGTTCCTAAAGTGACCAAATTACCGACGCCGGTAAAAATAACTCCGTACCATTGCGAGGCAGAAATATACGAAGTGGATCGTAATATAAATGATGTGTCTATTGCTTTGGAAAATGTGCCGTGTGTTAACCCATTAAAGCCTATTAAAGCGCGACCATCAGATGAAGTTCTTAATTTAATTAAGGAAATGTCTGAAGAACGTTTGGCCGAAACATCAAATGTAACAGAAAAATTATTTGAAGCGCATAAAATTGATGCTCTTCCTACAATGGAGGAATTAAATGATGTCGTAAAAAATGTTAAAAAGGGAAAACGAGAAAAACTTGCTAAAATATCAGGATTGACTTTAGATATTAATAAAGCAAAGAAGTTTATTCCTGGCCAACACATAAATACTCCTCAAGGTCCTGTTTTTGTACCAGGTCAGACAGTTGACACCCCTGCTGGTCCAGTGTTTGTAGCAGGTCTTAGTGTTAATACACCTAATGGGCCTGGTTTAATACCAGGTCATATTGTATTGAATGAAAATACAAATGAACCCTTCTTCCTTGCCGGGCAGGTATTGAAAACATCAAATGGTGAAGAATTTATTTGTGGACAAACAATTAAAAATAAAGAAGAGAATCGTTTTACTGAAGGTCAAACGGTGTTATCAGAAGAAGGATTAAAATTTGTTCCTGGAAAAATAATTTCCAATGGATCGGAAGAAATATTTGTACCTGGACAAACCATAATGACGCCCGATGGTGTCCAATTTATACCCGGTCAGACTATATCAGAACATGGCAGCATTACCTTTACACCTGGACAAAATACCAAAATAAATAACGAGTGGCAATTTGTGCCAGGACAAGTTGTACATCAAGATGACGAACTGCATTTTATACCAGGAGCTACATTAGCAACACCTAATGGTCTGAAGTTCGTACCAGGTCAAACTGTTACTATAAACGGAGAGTCAAGTTTCATACCTGGTATAACAAAAGAAGGAAAAACTGGCTTAGAGTTCATTCCTGGAACAACTGTAGATACAATAGACGGCCCGAAGTTCATCGAAGGACAAATAGTACGCACACAAAGCGGTGACAAATTTTTACCGGGAAAAACTATCGTACAAGCAAATGGACATGTCGAATTTTCTGTTGCCAAATCAATTGAAGATATTATTTTTTCAGAAAGTGTACCTACAGGATTACCAATAGATATTAAAACATGTTCACTATCAGAAGAATCTTTGTATGTATTTGGTCACATGGTTCAAACTTCGAAGGGAATAGAATTTTATCCTGGTCCAAAAATACCTACTATCCAAGGTAAAGTAGTTCCAGGCCGACTAGTGAAAAATGAATCTAATGAATCACGATTTGTTCCTGGGATGATGGTGGAAGGTATTTTCGTACCCGGTCAAGTAGTATTTACGGAAAATGGAGAACAATTTGTACCTGGTCAAGTAGTTGACACAAAAGATGGTCCAAAGTTTGTCCCGGGCCAAGTTGTGAATACAAAAAGTGGACCAAAATTTGTTCCGGGGCAAACTATACACACAATCGATGGACCTCGTTTTGTACCTGGACAAATTATTGAAACAAAGGCTGGCCCAACATTTATTCCTGGTCAAGTAATATCTACTGAAGACGAAGGCTCAAGGTTTGTTCCTGGTCAAGTTGTCGATACAGAAGAAGGACCTAGATTTGTGCCTGGTCGAGTAATAGAGACAGATGACAATGGAGTCACCTTTGTACCCGGTCAAATTGTTCAAACTCCGGAAGGACTTAAATTTGTTGCGCCTGATCTTGTAGAGGGTGAGGAAGGCTTAGAATTTTCAGTACAAAGTTTTGTGGTTACACCTGAAGAACTCAAATTATTAAAAGTGAAAACGAATCCTAACGACACAACATCAACAAAAGGAGAGCTGACAATTGACACCAGTATGCTGAAGCAGTTAGCAGAAGCTGGCATGTCAATTGGAAGACAAGTACCTGCCGATTTACCAGCAATTAATGTTATATTAAATGAAACAAGAAACGCAGAAGCTTTGAAAGCATTTGTTTCAGATTTTGGACTAAAAGATGATGTTGCTAATCAATTAATGGATGTTATTAAGTCTATTATAGAAATGAGCGCTCATTTGAAGACAGAAATTCATGAAGATCGTAGCAGTGAAGAAACTAATTCCGAAACGAATAAAGGAAGAACTAATAAAAAAAGGATAGACATTCGAGAATCAGGCTACAGTGGTGGTAACGGTCAAACTTCTCATCAAGAAAATGTGAAAAATTCTATTGCCGCAGCTGTTTTAGCTGCACTTGTTACTGCTGAACAATTTGAAGAAGTGAACAACAACAACAGTAAAGAAAAATATCAGCTCATATTAAAATCCATTGATACTATATTAGGAAAAGCTATCGATGAAGATTTTGTGTCAGCTATGTACAAAATCCTTCAAACAGAAGAGGATAAGGAATGTCTTTGCGAAGAAATTTTGGAACATTCTTCTCAGCCAAAAGTAGAACTAATTAAAATCGCCCTGAACTGTACATTAAATAAACATTCCCTTACCGATGAAGATATAATTGAAAAGTTCAGTGACTTTTTGAGCAGCGAAAATGAGGTGCTCGGTCCAGCTTTCAAAAATATTTCCAAAAATGATTCTAGTTTGCTACATCACGTCTTAAGTCACATATCCGATTCAATTTCATTTATCAAAACAGACAATGAAGCTGCCGAAACTCTTCAAAAGGCTATAGTATCAGCAGTACAGGAATCTAGTACAAAGGCAGTTGAGACTTTATTGAAGAACTCTGACAAAAAAGACATTAAGGAATTGATCGTACAATCTGTGGGTCTAGCAAGAGTACTTGGTATGAGCGACGTAGCCACTAAACTGTTGTCTATTATCAATGACGAAGATAGCATAACAAAAATAGCCACAGATGTAACAACTTTAAACATTTTGAAGAGATTAACTGTTATGAGAAAACTTGCCGAACAAACACCAAGCTTGCATTCTGCACTTCGTAAATTGGAGACAGATCCAGAGCTCGCTCGCACGGACCCTAAGCTTAGGGACTTGGTGCGAGAGAGCGCCGCACTCATGATCGTTCCCGAAGAACCACCATTATTAACATCAGCCGACGTTCCGTTGAGCTTGCTTCAACCTGAGAATAGTCTAGCTATGGAAGACTTCTTGTTCCAACGTAAAAAACATCCTGGAGCACTGTTGATCATGAAAAAAGGTCTGCAAGCTGTGGTTCCCCGTGAAGCCAGCCGCGCAGTACTAACTGGCCAGGTAGCCTACACAGTGCTCGACGAAAGCGGTATAAGACACTTTGAACCGCTGCATGTTTTCTCCGCACTGAACCTGAGTCAGCCAAGTGCACATCGGTTCAGCATGTACAGCTGCCCTGTAGTGGACGATAATGACGAAGACTTGCAGACATTTACTGGTTACTGCAACATAAGTAACGCACAGAGAATAACCAAGTTCGGTGGATGGAGTCGCAGATACAGCGGTGTATTGTTAGACAGAGAAAACACGAGAAGCAGAATGAGCAGCTTGGATAACACTCCAAGTTACAAACGATACCCGTCAAGATCGTCAACCAGATCTAGGTCCAGCTGTAGCAGAAGCCCACCCAAGGTAATTTTACGTAACACAAAAAAATCTGTTTAAATATACACGAATGTTTAGGTAATTCTCCGAAGAAAATAAAAGTCTAAAACTGCTGTTTTAGATTACAACGAAAATGAAATTATAATTATAATCATGTACTTTTTTCTTTGTTACAGGTAGAAGATGTGCTGGTGGCTACGGCCGATTACACAGCCACAACCGAAGACGAAGTTTCACTAAAAGCGGGCGATATCGTGGAGGTTCTCGATACTAAAGCCGCTCTTGGATCAAAGTGAGTAATCCATCTTTATCGTGCTTTCAATGCGCAAGCCGTATCGCCATCGCAATGTAAACTCGTGCGCTCTATATCAAAGTGAGGTTTATCAAAGTATCGGAGATACGGTTCTGGCGGACGATGGCAATTATTGGCATGAGCTGCGCACGACCGTGCCCTCATTGATGTGAGCGGTTCATAAACGTATATTTAACTTTACAAACGTTGTCTTGTATAACCATCCGTTGTACCAGCTTTTAACAATCGTCAATTCAGTATAACTGACTTACAAAGATACTATTTCCGTCATCCCATAATACGCTCCCAACAATTCATATATCGCTCATATTCATAAATCATCGGTCTAAGCCCGCCACGGTGATGTAAAAACTTTGTTGTTTGGCTGACCCACTTTATATTTTTAGCCTTTCCATAACAAGAGGATTTGGTAACTCTTCTTTATAATCTGTCTGCTTGGCTTAACTTAATTCAATATCAATTAAATAGATAATGCCATCAACATAAGAATAAAGAGTAGCGAATCATTTTAAACGCAAATGACATCACCTTTAAAAATGTTATAAAATTAATATCCTATTATGAATACATTCGAAACTCATTTTAAGCATTAATCACGAGTTTATTATTGAGGATCCTCGCAATAAGATCAAAGTTCGAAATCGGATAAGGCGTTATAAAAACAAATACAATCAGTAGTACAGCTAAGAAACGGGAAGTAAACGTTTTATTACGCCAATGCGACGCTGCCAATGGACACCGATACAGGGTAAAATTAGCCGGGGTCGTTGCACCGTGGCGTAACTGACGTACACTGGCCGACTGCACCGGCTTTTTGTTGAAAATTCTCGAATTTCAAACTATTCACCTCGCGACTACTTGAAGATATAAATTGGAACGGAACAATCTAAAAAATCTGATTGTAAATAAACGGATAATCAAATAGGTAATCCAATTAATACATTCACGCCATTATTAATGAATGAATGAATGTATATAAACGAATAATGAAAATCGAATAAATGCTTCCACATGTACGTGTGTCATTAATGATAATTAACGCGATGTTACCCTTACAGCTAGAGCAAATAACATCGATTGTAGTACCACATCTCATCTGTGTCCAATAATATTTGAAAATAACTTTCACTAAAACTATTCACTAATGTATGCCATGCCACCTTGTAATTTGCGCCTTCATCCAACAACACGGTAGTTAACAGTGTTCATCATTAGACAGTCCATAATCATTATTTAGCACTATCATTATTCGATCGACTACTATCGTTAATTTGATCGATCAATCATTATTCCCATCATATGATGACGTAATGAGAATGAATTGTTTACGCAGGTACAGGGGGCGTGCGTATAGTTACGAGAAACATTTCTTCCAGTCCCGAGGTCCTTCCTTGGACTATGTGTTTAGCGTGCCCACGTATAAAATGTATTATTACTGATCATTTACCATAAGAAGACGAAAATGGAAGACGCTGCAGACGCCATTGTCATTGTATATAATCTTGCTTACCGCCAATGGATACTTTAGTGTCTGTCGTATTCATCGTTTACGTGTTGTGGCCAACATTATTGTGATAACTATCATTATTATATTGTTATTTGTCATTAAATATTATTATGAATGTCATTAAAATATTATTCAATTGCACACCACAAGTGTCAGTACATTGTGTATAACGTTTATTGAGTATCAATAAAGACAATAAAATTTTCGGACTTTCTTTTTAGTAAATAGTTACTGGGAGAATATAATTATAGAGTGACTTATTATATTTATATTTAGAAAGAAGCTAAAAAAAATTAATTGTCTTTAAATTATTTTACTAATTCTTCTGTTACTATGCTATTTCGTAAGTATAAACTTGAGTATAGGTTGCTATAAGTGTCATTTTTTAAATTAAATGTGCCATATATGGAGCGTTAACAAAACCTACGATAAACTGCCCTCGAGCATCGACAATTTAAGGATGATTCTTGATCACTTTCAAATTTAGAATTTTCTCTACTGGTTAAAGTATCTAGGTACGCACGGGATACTGTGGCAAGAATATCTTCCATGGAGTTTCTGTAAGAGTAAGTCTGACATCAGTTTTCTCCTGTGACGACTGGTACGCATGAAACATTACTTCATAATTTTAATTAATTACTTTATTTATTAAATATGCATTTCATTTTGAAACTTTAGTACGTATTACTGTACTGTACATAAATTTCAATAAATGCAGTACTTTCAAGCATATACGCCTGAACATATGGAAGTCATTATTGAACAAATGTTCCTGTAACTGGCTTGATCGCCTCGTTGGTCGTGTTGGTTGCAAGTGCGACTGCCGATCGGGAGATCCTGGGTTCAATTTCGGGTCGGGCACTACATTTTTTTTAAATTTAAATTTTCTAGTAGTGACTCAGAGTCTGGATATGTGCCCGATGTATGGCAATAGGCTCACCACCTACTCCATATTGGTACGTAAACGTGGGAGTGTTCTACGTTCCTCTATCTACCTCTTCGGAGATTACAGGCGTGGTGTTACGTTTCCTGCAACTAAATATAATAGAGTCTATTAAAAAGAACATTATTCAAATAGATTAGAAATTAATTAAGGAGTTATTGAGATGTATTATTACAATTCGAAATTAATTGGATGAAAATAAAGTGTATAAAATATTTGAAATAAAAATGAAATAGATAATCTTCGAACTTTACCTTGAATTTTAAATACGTTTGGTTTATTTGACAAATAAAAACAGGTGTCGGCTGGGACATAACGATTTTATTGTCAGAGAAACTCAATTATCTAGGTAGGTATATATTAAGAGGGAAGAGAAATCTTTGTACCCCTATTTAAGAAGATCGGACGGACGGAGAATTATGAAATTTGGTATATATATAAAGATTTTTATGAAAAACATGAAATAAAATTAACGATTTATTGTTACCTTCGTACCGCTAATATCAGACAATGACCAAAGAGTAGCACAAAAGTATATTCTTTGACGTAAGAACCTCAATAACCTTCATATTTTATATAAAGATATAACGTTTAACATTCAAATTTCGAATACTGCGCGATCATTATTTTGTCACAGGGCAACAATGCATTATTTATTCGTTCTTCAGACACCTACACCTGTTCCGCATGAGTGGCAACACAGAAATAGACTTATTGAATCACTGTATACAAACTTACGGTCATATATAATCTTCCACTATTCATATCAAAATATTAATCATGTGTATTGCCAGTATTATGACACGTTATTTGTCACAAAATACGAATACAATCAGCATAATTTGTATGTATGTGGCGTTAGTGACTCCATGTATTTGTAAAGCGCGCAATGAGAATGTAAGTACTAGGGGCGCAGTAGTGATCGAAATATAATCGTATATTTTAAATTCAAATTCCGAACGTTATTAACGTCCTTATGTCAAAGAGTACCTATTACATAACTTCCAAAGTTTCTACTGCATGCTATCGTTTGACCACAGATTATTATGTCTGACATTGATAGTATTCACGTACCAGTAAGTGGGAGTGTACTAAACTCCTCTGCGAATCCATTCAGAGAAGTACAGGTATAATGCCTTTATCACCTCATAATATTATCTCTCTTTCATAAAGTACGGAAAGAAATATGCGACAATGACCTTCATGGGATACAGCGGAAACCACGACTAGAAGAGAAAATGTACAAAAAGGGTCCTATTCACGGGAATTGAACAAAATACACCGCGCGATCATAATAGAGTGTGAGGCGACGAGCTTAATTGACAATGATTGTCAATATTGGCTTGTCTCCAGAACTGGTTAAGGGATGCCACGATGGCTGTTAAATGAATTGCAGTTATGAATTAAGTTAACTTTATCCGCTCTTGTATCCTTCCACTGATGAACGTGTCTCCTCTGCGAAACTAGAAGGTTAAGACCAAGTCTGCCTGTGATCAAATAAAAACAGATTAATAACAGTCAAATATTGTTCAAACAACACATTCCCCAGAGAGCATTATAAAGTCGCGAGTAATTAAATGCAATGATATTATCATGATTATTTATATAAAGATTCTGTCTATTATCTCTGTTTTTAGTGAAAGTCGAATTTATCATTGTATTAACATTAGATATGTATTAAGTAGTTACGTAAAGTATGTCGATCGATGAAATATTTACGCTATAAAAAGCTAAAGAAATTTAAAATTCGTCAAATATTCTTGTATCCCAGTGATTTTCCATGCCGTTCTGCTACTGGACTTTCGTGTAACAATGTAAATTAAAAGCGAAAATTGAAAATATGCACACAAAATTCCATTTCATAATAAAAAGTAAAAACCAATACCGTGATTTGAGATCCTTGTAATAACAGAGTAATATTGTATGGCACTATTTAATTTTCCTCATGAACGAAGCCGAAAGCAACGAGCAGTATCTTATGAAATGAAAAAAAAAACGTCACGATCCATAGACAATATAAAGTGAAAAATGAGTTGGCCCTTGGAAATATAAATAAAATCAGAACTGACGGTTAAACGGTCTAAAAATATATATACGTACCTAAATATCAAGTTTATATTTTTTCTTAGAACTTCACATCGCTTTTGATGTGGCTGCCAAATTTAGTCATTTATAAAAAAAACTGCGACTTTTAATAGATTTCGCTTCTCCTGACATCTTGGAGATATGACCTGGCTCCTAATAATCCTGAACGGTAGTGTCTTGTCTTCCTTCAACTTCTAAAACCACACCATACTGCATAATACACCTGAAAAAATATATACTTTAACGATCCTAATAATATAGATTAAGGAAAATAGACGGTGTTATGGTCATTAATAAATTTATTTTCAAAAATAGACACAAAAACTATGTTTTTCTATTAGAAATTACCTATTTATATAATTCAGTATTAATGAAGTGT
>DWTO01004889.1:0-11148 GCA_018244755.1 Jemadia pseudognetus
CCAGTTACGTTTACGTCCCACTATGGAATAGGTGGTGAGCCTATTGCCATGCATCGGGCACAAATCCAGACTCCGAATCACAACTAGAAAATCTAAATACGTGATAATGTTATTATTATATGTTATGTGTTTTAGTGTCAACCTGGATAAAGCCCAGCCCCAGCTGAATCCAGCTCTACGAAACACCAATCCCAACTTCACCACTGACAATATTAAGTAACCACAAACACTGTATGTTCTTCAAACCCCAACTTCTCTAATTACGATGAATTATGTAGCAACATTACCTTCAGTTTGAAAGCACGGGCAAAGATCATGTCGCTGACCAATGAGGTGCGTGCACGCAAATGTCAAACACCACACGTGCGGGCGGCCCTTTGTATACTACGTAAGCTGTTAATACCACTAAATTATATTAATTAACATGAATCCACCTCGACCCTGTGAGTAAAGCCGGTGGAACAGTATGCAGTGACTTGTCTATATACATATATGGACGTACAAAGTATTTAAAAACAGTTTATAAGTGTATATTTACATGCATATGTAGAGATTATGGACTGTCTAATTACCTTATACCTTATAGCAGTTTGGCATCAGATTATTACACAGGCATTACAACGTGTTTCTTCAATATTTATCATTTCGTTTTCCTTGCCATGATAAAAACAAATCAAATAAGTTGGTGGCGACACTGTTTCTTGAAATATTATTGCTTTTTAACAAATCCTACACTGCAGGTATGTTGTTAGGAAAATGTATGAATTTGGAATAAAAATATCTATCTATTTCTACACGTGTGTGGAAAACTCGTTAAATACACAATGGATACCGTTCATTATATTAATAACAGTGTACTGTCAATATTGGGCAAATATATTTGTACAACAGCGTTACATGACAGTCCTATTATAGTTTTAATGATTTCATTACTATAATATGAGAGTGTGTAATAAACGTTTTCGTAGTATGCTTGTAATGTTAAAGTGTTAATTAATGTCATGTTTGTTATAAAACCGACCGTTTTTCTCGCGGTGGTAATATCCACTCCATACATTTCGGACCATCCGCTCTAGGACCCCAATGCACAACAATTGCACTAATTAATGGGAAGTTTCGAGTGGTATTTTCGTATTTATTTGTCATTCCGTCCGTGGATATTTCGATCGGTTTAATTATTTTTGTTCTCATTACTGTTTTAATTACAAACGTAACGCGATTAATGAGTCTAACTGATGACGGTTTGTTTTGTATTGTGTACTTTAGGATTACTTACGCAGTGTAAGTAAATGTTTTGTTGAGTATATTTATAATAAAGTAATGTAAGACAAATGTTCATGTTACTTAATTGTTATTTTAAACATAATTTAGAGTACGGTCTGGAACATTTGAATAACTATATCGGACCATTAAATAATATAATAAGACGATGTATTACGTTCATATTTTTATTAATAAATCAATAGATCTACTTCTGTCTTTTACGTCTGTAATAACTGTAGATAGGATTTATCATTATTATTACACCGAATTATGATAGACTTGCAATCTACAAAACAGACAACCTCAAAGCTTCTGCTTGAGGCATTTTAAATCACGCGCAAAATGATGTCTTCTACACCTCCTGCTATCTCCTCTTATATTCCATGTGTGTATAAGATATCATAATTTAACTGACTGCCTCAATAGTCAAGTGGTAGGGGCCCAAAGACGTGCAAGCGATCCTGGTTTCAAATACCAGGTTCGGTAGTATTAGGGTTTTCTAATTAGAATTTCTAGTTAATATTCCTAGTAGTGCCGTTGTAGACTGGGCATGTAAACTGGGTAAACGGCATAACGGTTACGGTATGTAAACGGGGTAAGGCGACAGGCTCACCAACTATTCCATGGTGTGACGTAAATGTGTGTGTGATGTAAATGTACACGTGGGAATATAGTAGAGTCTTTTGGCTACTCCTTCAGGGATTGCAGGTTTGACGTTGGGTTGTAACTTAACGTTGCATCCCGCCTGCAATCCCAGAAGAAGTAGGCAGGGAAGTGTAGTACGCTCCCCCACATCTCACCAGTTTACGTCCCACTATGGAATATGTGGATAGTCTATTGCAATACACCGGGCGTATATAGAGACACCGAGTTACTATTAGAAAATATAATTTAAAAAATCCAATGGTTCCCATCCAGGGTTATGAACCCAGGACCGCTCGTTCAGCAATCACACTTACAACCGACATGACCAACATGCCAGTCGTTGTAACTTATAACAACACATGATTAAGACTTTAATAATGCTTTAAGTATACCAGGATAAGAATTGTTCTTGTTTATGAATGTTGTTATCTAAAATTCAAACCTACCCAACCTCTACTTACTCAAATTCTGTCTACCGAAACTCTATGAACTCAAATTCTTACAATTTATACTGTACCAACTGAAATTATACGTACTAACGCTCTACCAACGCAAACTCTATCTAATTAAACTCTACCTACTAAATAAGCGAAGCAAAAACTAAAGTGCAAAACGAAACTGACTTTTCACCAAACAGCATAATTTCTATTTGAAACATCCAACTTGACTTTGAACCTTTCAACGTTATTTTTTCGTCTATTGCTCCTTATCATCTGCCCCCGTTATTTCTCCTCCGTAAACTGTGTAACCGCAGAGTGGCAACAGTAAAACCACCCTATCCGCGGCCTGGAGGGCGGCCGTCATAAAGGAAAATTGGAATTCGGGCGAAGGGCACGGAAACACGTGGCATTTCCCACGCTTGAATTAACAGCGCGGTGTTGCGATGGCTGGCTTATAATTGGAATTTTGTTTGCCAGCGCCACACGAGCCGCTATAGAATTGAAATTGCTCTCTGCTACCTACAAAGTAATTGGAAATTTTCATATACATATCTACCTATTCGCCTTGTATGAGGACATTTACACTTCTGTGTCCTTTGGCGCACGCGATTAATTAATAGTATACTTCTATGACGTTATAATTGGAAGTATCTTTAATTGCAGTACTTTTTTATAGTAATACAATGATTTTATAAACTCTTCTATTAGAACTCTACTGCTACTATACGAGTATAGTACTAAATTAATTGAATCGAAAATCAATATACGTACTCTTTACAAGTTCCAAAACGAACGAAAAAGTAATGCAACTCATAAAAGAGCTATGAACGTGAATGATTATTTTAGGGTAAAAATAATATGTAGTAGTGTTAGCGTTGTGTCAAATTGTAATTGGAATTTGGGATACTTAGGAAGTTACGTCACTTTTAGGGTACTTCCAATATTTTGTTTAATATCAAGCGCATGTATATGTCTTTATAATAAAAAACATTTACATATTTATACCAAATTGAGCTTTAAACACCGCTTCCTAAATGGGATTCTTATACACAAGCCAGTTAAAAACAGGGTTTGTTATCGACGAACCTGTACGTGCTGCTAATTATGGTAAATTTTTAACAAACTTGCGGAAGTAAGCAAGCGAAGGGACGTATACTCCACTCATAATATAAACTAATAATGTTAGTGCTAAAATACAACAATTATCTTTTGAAGCTGGAATTGCTATTATTTTAACAATTCTATTTAGCTTGAAGAGTTCCTTATTCTTCTTCCTCCTTTGGCCTCCTAATGAAGTGTACCCATAAGTTACACATATAATTTCTTAAAATTGTTGTGTATAATGTGGTAATACATTGTTGTAATTTATTGTATTGTTTTGAGAGTCATAGTAAAAAATAAATAAATACTATTAAAAAATGAATAAAAATTCGAATGTCATTAATAAATACTTCGTTATATAAAGCTACTTGACAGGCAGTATTACGCTTTAAATTTAGTACAACTGCTGGCGACAAACAATAATTTTCAAATGTAATAAAGAGTAATTTTCAAATAGTGTAAACGAAGCTGTGACGTCACACTGCGTCACGACGCTGTTATCGCGGACGTGTGTCCGCCGATGGCCGTATCGAATCCTTATTGATTGGATCTCGCCAGTTGCATGCTTCGTTCGCATGCAACGCGCCCACTAAATTTCACGTTTTACACATACAGGCACGCGCGTATGCATGTCTAAAGAAATCACATTCACGCTCGGAATTTGAAGGTAAACTTGATCTATTTAATGCATGCTCGAGAAATCGTTGCGGGTTGTTAGAAACTACTTAGTCGTTGTACTGCGGCTACGCTTGCGTTCCATACATATACGAATAAATTATTGTTATGTTCTGGCACAAGTAGATATACCTACGACTCATCCCATACCAGGACACAACTTGACTGATCCCCATTATACAAATATGTTTGTCATGGGTGGGAAGCGAACCTTCAACCTCCGTTTTAGTATTTAGCGTCGCTAGATCAATCATAGTCACGACAAAGGATTTATTTTAAAGGGTGTAGGTACTAGTATCCAAAGTTTCACCAGTTAAGTTTACGTGCCTCTATAAAATGAATGGTGAGCCTATTGTCTACATCAGGAACATTTCCAAACTCCGAACCACTACTAGAAAATGTAATTTAGAAAAATCAAATAGAGCCCGACCCGGAAATTAATACCAGGACCTCCCGATCGCCAGTCGCGCTTTGAACTAACACTGCCAACAAGGCAGTCAAGTCACTTGTATCACATGTGGCAATAAATATTTTCAAAAAATATTTTAGCTTCCAATGGTATCGTTTGTTTATATTAATCGTAGATTAATTATTATAGCTATATGATATTAACAAATAACCTATATTTTGTTGTAAAATATGTAAGCAAGAATTTAACATAGGTATTAGCCATATTTGTAATTACAAGAATTATTCAAGAAATGTCACATTGGCAGTAACATTTGTTGACGCGGGAAAAAGGGGTGCTGTCAATCTGTTGAAGAAATTGATTCAAGGTATAGAACACTAAAACATCTTGAGCTTTTTTACACTGTTATCGTTATTTCATGAATAGTGTAGATTCTTCTAGACCACAACAAATAAGACATATCTCTATCTCTGACTTTTATTTGTGATAGTTTGTTCGGACTTTTAGCTTTGGGTCAATTCGACTTATGAATAAAATCTTATGTTACATAGCGCGTACAGTCGTCAAATATACTAATTACAGTTTATAGTTTTACGTCAACCCTTTTACTGTTCCACGATGCACACACACGTCTCTTCTCAGATGAATGGTAAAAACATTACCAACAGCATTTCAAATCCACTACCATGTTACTCGTAAGTGGTTTGGATAATAAAAATTCATGAAAATATTTAATCGAATAGATTTATTCTTACAGACAATTCCATTATATTTGTATCTATTCACTAAGTACAGTTAGACAACAGTATGGGTAAAATATTAACACTTAGATTACATACATACTTACACACTACATGATCCTGTTTTGAACATGAGCTTAACATTATGTTCCCGTCTTTTATTCACTACACGATGTATATACATTTAATATAGACAAAGTAGACTTAATATGTTTTTAAATAATAGTCCGTTAAAACTATTTCATACTACAGCAGTGGTAAATGGTTTTAGTATCCGATTTAGGGCCCTAAATTAAGTAGGGTGTATCTATTTTGATAGAGACGATAATAGTGTTTGATAGAGCAAGGACCGTTTGGCAGGAAAAATATGCAAATTACATTATCACTATACGTTACATAGAAAAACGCTCTACATTTGTGTTGTCGCTAACAAAGTATGGTTATGTCGCATGTGTAGGCCGTAAGTACTGCAACAAAATAACTTTATGTACAAGAACACTACACCATACATTTACGAAACTAACACCCATGGTCGTAAAACCATTTTACAATTACTATATACCCCCATAATACTGTCTTCGCTACTGATAGGAAGCAGTTGTAACTGGGAACACAATGTAAAACCCACACGATATATTAGACAATGTTCCCTTAAATACGGAAATGCGTTCGAAAAATATTTCACGACTATAATTATTAGTATTTTACAACTTTTTACAATTTATTCCAAGATAAAATGGTATTATTATATATGTATATAATACGAAAATGATATTTAACATTATTTATCACATAATATTATATATGTACATTTAGGTGTGGAAAGGAAGAAACACGTCTAGGCATCCATCAATTTTTTTCACGGGGCTTACAAAGTCAAAACATATTATGAAAAAGATTGCGACAACTACGTAAATAACTTATGATTTTGGCGTATTATTTTACAAATTAATACAGGGTGTAAAGAAAAACGTTCAATTGAAAAAAAATAGGTGAGAAAAGTGAGCAGCCTAGGACTAGCACTAGTAGCAGTACTAGTATTAGTAGTCAGTTTAGTAGTCATTAATGGTTATTATTAAATATTTAACTGTAAGATGTGAACTATTATAAAGTTGTCTTAAAGTTATAAGAATATATATCAACGCAGTTCGGGAATGTGAAGTAAAATTGCACGCATTACGCCAATTTTAAAGGAATATGTGTAAATGTAGAGTAAATCAATCCAATACATCCACTAAAACATAACTATCAACATTTTAAACATAAAACCGCTTAGCATTATTAGTTGTTTGAAAAAAAAATATTGCATATATTTTTGAGGTATCATTTACCGAAGTACAAGTCTAAGATCAATCAAAAATTCAAAACAGATTTTTAAACAAACCAGGACAAAACTATGCTGTATATGCACGGAAAACATACGTACGTTAATTGCGTCAGTATTTATAAGGACCAATTTAAAAACTAAATCAAAATTATTCGTATCAATAGAATTGTAAACTTTGAAGAAAAAACACCTAGGATCGCATTAATTTTTATTATATTCATTGTTATCGTTGTCAAGGACACATTAGACTGATTTATCATACAGCTCTTAAGCTATAAAACTAAATGTAGATAATTTATACAACTGTGATATATTTATATACAAATACGTTATGTATTTACAAACGACAATATTTCTTTATGTCTGTATTTACCCATTTAACATCTATCCACTTTAATTCTAAGTAACAGAGCGTGCCCACTAAATGTTAATAATAAATAGGTACACAAAACGCAAATGTTTAAAAAGATTATCTTAAAATAGGAACCAAAATGATATTATTAAGCTTAATACATTCACACTATGTCGCCGTAAAATAAATTATTTTTATTAAATTGTTAAACGCTAACAATAATTCCATTTCTGTACAATATTCACATACTTCATCAAATAGGTAATACATGTAAAAGACAAACGTTTCTACGCCAGCTATATTGAAACAATTTCCGAAAACATACGACTTGACACTTGATGGTATTCAAAGCACTAATATCATTGTTACCTGTGTACATACTGATTTTTATGTACTGTGACTATACAGACAGGAGTTCGATCTCAAATATATGCATCGAAAACTGTTTAAATATTGCTTATGAAAGCAAACTGAAAACATCTGGAACATATTCATGAATCTTCAACTAACGAAAGGTAAGCACTTCTCACGACACTGTGTTCCGCACTGAACTGAGTCAATGTATGACACTAGGTAGGTCACATAAGTCCACTTGGTAGCCCATCGAGCCGCATCAGTCGTGGTAGTCGCGCGGCTCTGGCTTCAGCTACCAGACCAGGCCCTCGGGGTGCAAGGGGGGCGGGGCGTCGCCGAACGTGAACTCGGGGGAGGACGGCCGCGGCAGCACCAGGTGGTCGGGCGGCGGAAATTGCTCGGGGAAATCGCCGCCAGGCAGCGACTCCATACCGCCTGCGAAACGACCTGCTCCCGTTACTAATGGCTATACCGTGAACTGTCTTATGAGCGGCATTAATTAAAAAAGTTTGGTCCGAGTGTACGGCAATAGGCTCACCACTTATTTTATGGTGGGATTAATAATATAAGAGGTAAATCTTGGGAGTGTACTACACTCCTGTGGCTACCCCTTCGGTAAAATACAAGCGTGACGTTATTATATTAATAAAAATACAGATGTATTACCACGCCAGGTGCCTTACGGGATAAACCGTCGAGTATCAAAAAATTGATAAATATAGACCAATCACGTCAGGTCTGTACCTAAGGATATTTGACACTCGGTGGACTCTGCTTAGGTACTACGTTGAGGACCCGGCGTGACGAAGTCATAATCATTATCTCATAACAGTAGTCTAAAGTTGCAAACGAATGGTTAAGTTAAACAGCACATTTACCGATTATGAATAATAAAATAGACTCCAACACAGGCGCATACACGTTAAAGAATCCAAACACCCGAAAACCCAGAAAAATAATATGTGAATAGTTACCCCAATACTCAAAAACAAAAGTAAAGATCCATTTTTTAAATAATTTGAATTATACTGTCAAAAAGAACACAATAAACCAGAAATAACTGATTCATTAATAAACTGCTCATCACTCAATGTTTTGAGCATATTTCAAGCTAGGTCTGTAGCTGCAATTGCATTGTTATAGAGAAATGTGGGTAGAGAAAATGAGAAATTTTTAAATATTCTCTTCGCGTTGATCATTATACCAACCTGGCTGGTTGAAGGGCATGGTGGGCGGGGGGTGGTAGAATGGCGCATCATGGTGGAAGGGCGGGCCATATCCAAACTCGAACTTTCCATCCGCCGTGGCGAAGTACGGGAACCCCGGCGGCCCGTCCTCCAGCCCGCCTGGCGACAGGTTCATGGGAAAACCCCGCATCTTGCGCGACGAACCGAAGAAGGGACCTCGCCCCATCGACGTGAGCTGCTTCAGGCGACGCTCCTTCGACCGCTTGTTTTGGAACCATACCTGACAACAAAACAGACCATAATAATATCAAATTCCATTACGCATACATTTGTTTATTGTATGTTTCTCCGCCTCTTCAAATATGTATTGTATGAGTAGCTATTAGTTATAAAGAGGTCCTAGGATCAAATCCCACGTCGGATATTATTGGATTTTTCTAACTGAGATTTTCTAGTTGAAATTTCTAGTAGTGGCTTGGATTCTGGAATTGTCTCCAGGGTATGGTACATAATAGGCTTACCCCCTATTTCATAGGGCGTAAACGGAACTGGTGTAACTTGGGAGTGTACTACACCCCTCAAAAGAATTTCTACAAGTCACAAAAATATAAAATACAAGGCCAATTAAAGTTCATTAAAATATATAGATAGGTATATCTATTTGGAAATAATGCCTGTTAATATTATGTCATAAAATACAGATATTAATTAGAGCAATTTAAAGATAAGATGGACATACCTACATACTTATACCTATAAACAATAGCACTACCAAAACAGATTTTACCTTGAATGAAACACAATTCAGGTCACAAAAGACTATTTTTCAACAAAACTATTAATCTTAACTTCCTTGGTATTTAATTAAAAATAGTCTCATATAAATTGTAAAATAAGGAAATTGTTTTCAACTAAAAGAATTTAGACGCGCATTCAAATTGATTACAAGATTCATTCATCTGTTCCTTGAGAAAAACTCTTGTTAAACGACGCAATTTCAAAAGAAGCCACAAACGAAATAGAAAAAATATACTACAACACTAAAACTTTGTCGGTGTGTTTCAAAATACTTCTTTATTGTTCCAGTTAATACTTTGCGGTTGGCAAAGTGTCGAATCTATATATTGCGAGCTACATCGTTCCAACGTGTGCCATGCATATGCACGTCTAAACGAAACACCCGCCCAGCGTGGGGATCACGAGCAAAAACCAGTCAGGGTAGACCTATGACCTGTAGACGACTTGAACATGGTGCTGATGACGATTACATTATATCCTCACGCCAGGACCCTTACGGGGCAGACACCGTGCACCGCGTGCCATATATCTTTAACACGCTTGACCTGTCTGTTCTACCGTCAAAGCTCTATAAACGCACGCACTCTTAAACTCGACCTACAATAAGAAAAACAATAGCACCAATGTCACTGTCAAGATCAGATCCAAACACAGTATCATATTAATTGCAATCGTATCCGAATCTAATAGAATGGTGCTCGCGCACGAGAGGCGCGCGCGCACACACGAGGCCGCGACTAACCGCGCGTCCCGAATCGCCCGCGCGGCGGCACGCGACTCGTAACGCACCGTGAATGCACAACGACCGTACACCGATCATTTTATAATTGTGTTACGACTGATTTGTTCAAGAAAACTCTAAAACGATCTGTGACAATTTGAACTTAAAAGCTTCGAGCTCTGAACATGGGTATTATTATGAAACTCGCATCGATTGTGCCACGTTTTATCTGAGGATGTAGACAGCCAACAGCTCGTTTCTACGTTACAAAGTCGTTTCGCGTGTGTAAAGGCTGTTAGTGCGCTAGTGCTCATTTTGCGTCTGGATAGAATTAACACGCTTAGTTTAAATTGGATCGTGTTAAAATTGTTATATTCAAATCATCATTTTCAATTATTGTATCACAGCTATTGTTGCGTTATGGAGAATTTTAAAAGGATTTTTTTGTCTCAAAGTGTCGAATACCGCCGCGCGCACACAGGAGCGATGAATGTATAAGAGGCGCGTCAGGTCTGTAAGAGTAGAAATATTTGGCACTCGGTCTGCCTACCCCGTAAAGGACTTGACGTGACGCTATGGTCAAGGTTATAATCATATGTAATCCCCTGAAAAATCGTCCGTGACAATTATTAGAGGTATTTAACAGTGTACAAAAGATATACAATCTAAGTAATGAGAGATGAGTCAAGATCGAGGTTGTTTTTTGCGAGATCTAATTAACATTGCCGTTCAGTCGTCTCGACAAGCAAATGTACAATTTATTTACACGCTCCTAACGCGATTTGGTTAATTGCTCATTTAACACTATTTTCATTGTAATCAGTTGCACAATATCATTTGCAATTCAGTAAATCACGATGAAGAACGTGCTTAACATTTGAAATTTTTTTATGTTAATTTTGGACAATCATGACAAGTAGAACTTGTCCTACTACAACGACCACCTCGTTGGTCCGATACCCGGGTTGGGCAAAGTACCAGTTTTTCCTATTTTAAATTCAATAGGAGCATGGAGTCTAGATTTCTTTACAATATAAAGCAACAGGATAATAGATTCATCATGTACATACATACATACATATCATCACGCCGGGTCCCTTGCGGGGTAGGCAGAGAGCACCGAGTGCCAAATAGCT
>DWTO01004890.1:0-11146 GCA_018244755.1 Jemadia pseudognetus
AAATCTAAATTAGAAAATTTTGTAGTGTTCGACCCGGGGATCGAACCCGGGACCTCCCGTTCGGCAGTCACACTTGCGACCAACACGACCAACGAGGCAGTCATACTAGGAATTAATTTTTTAATTACATCGCGCACGGGCATATTACGCAAACTGTGGTTATGAAGGTTAAAATTATGTAGATTTTATAGCTATCGGTGTTAGAATTGAAGGTAAATTAATCGACGCAACGTTCCGATTGCTTACATAATCTGTATCGCTATCTAGTTGATAAATCGACTATAAATTTATGCGACGTTATATTGATATAAACTTGTTCAAAGCAGGAAACGTAGACCTGAGCGCGGGGCGCGGTCGCTTAGTTCCGGAACACGGGTCAACTCTTCTCTACACAGCCAATGAAGGTTTATTTATAGACATTTTATAGTGAGCCAACACACATTTAATACTTATATTTAATTAGGTTATACCTACTTATAAACTTATACGTTAATTAGGTTATTTTCCAGCAGAAATTTCTAGTATTGGCTCGTATGCTGGATTTGTGCATAGTGTACGGTAAAAACTTCACCTATTCCATAGTGGGACGTAATCGTAACTGGCGAAACGTGTGAGTGTATTACACTCCTGTGTCTACCTCTACAGGCATTGTAGGTGTGATGTTACGTTAAAACATTACGACTAACGAACGTACAATAAAATTGAAAGTGTTATTGCCGAAACAATATGGACCATATCGTTTTGTTCAGTGATTAGTTAACTTGACCATTGAGAGGGGTCGCTAGATTTGATTTCCACCCGAATAGAATATTTGTGCAAGAGTCTGTCCTAGGTCTGGTTGTAGATAACATCTATATAAGTTTTATTTTTACATACATATGTAGTTAATCTGCCATTTTGGCACTATAGCAGAGGCCCTGCCCAGTTTGGAATTTGATGTTCGTGTACCGTGTCAAAAGACATTATTAGTGATATCAGAAAATCATTTAAAAACCCAACATTAAAACAGCGAACAATGGAATATTATTACGGCAATATGCTAAATATATTTCGGTTGTATTTCGATAGCCCTTTGTCAATGTCCGCGGCATATCTTATTTAACATAACCGTTCGATCATCTCAGCGATCGTTTTTTTGACAATACGAACAGCAAACGTTTATTTTTCTATACATAGGTATACAAAAAACACGCATAATCAACATCGCGAAAAAAAGTTGGTGCAAAATAGCGTCCAATTCAATCGTTTCTTTTTTGTAGTTAAAACTTAATATAAAAAAATTTCATTGTTTTTTTTCATTCCACGCTTATATCGTATAGTAATTTTGAATGATACATACAATTTTATTAGCGTTTAAAATTGGAGTAATAATATCCGTACATTTTTTCTATAATACAAGTGTTGATAAGTTTGAATAACATCTTTTTATTTCACCTCAAATAGGTCAAGATGTGTTCATTCAAATTCTGCTTTGATGACATTGGTTGGCCACGGTCGAAGCATTAATTAGCTTAACTTCAAACCTGTCTACCTATGTAGCGAATCGACTGCTTATCGAAGCATGAAAATGTCATCCAGCGTCAATAAAAAACCGCGTGACTTTGTCGTTTTGTTAAAAATTTCAAGATCTTAACTGTATTGTTGTTCCATGATTTTACTATTATCGTTATATTACTGACCGCCTCGTTGTTCGTGTTGGTTACAATACAAGCGCGATTGTCGATCGAGAGGGCCTGGATTCAAATCCCGGGTCGGGCACTATTGGATTTTTCTTACTCAGATTTTGTAGTAGTGGCTCTGAGTTTGGATATATGGCCAGTGTATGGCAATACACACTCCACCTATTCGGTAGTGGGACGTAAACGTAATTGGAGAAACGTGGGATTGTACTACATTTATCTGCCTACATATTTGCATTACATAACGAATATGTACTAAATTGATCCACTTATTCAGAACATAATACTAACGCTTAATTGTCTGTCTCATCAAGTTTTAATGGTATAACACATTGTGTTCAACACGACTAACGATTCATTGCAGTATCTATTGTAAAATCTAGCACACATACAAATGATTTAGTAACACCCATAAAACATATTAAAATTCACATGTAGCTGAAGTGATTAACCTATATCGGGTTTACTAGTAATTCTAAGTGGAAAGTATTTACTAAAGCGGGTCACGTGATCGTCGGGTTTATTGAATATCCCGACGGAGGCATTCCCAGACATTTCCCTACTGACATACAGTCAGTAATTGATTGCTTCTGTCGTATGTAATCAATTATGTTTCGTATGTCATACAGTTACGATCAATCAATTGTATAAGGAAAGTGTTTGCATACAATCTATTAGGAATGTTTTCAATACCACCCACAAATAAGTACACATAACATTGATAAAAATGTTATGATTTTCCTGTTTCATAGTTTAGGTAATGTAATATATTTAAACAACGCTAATAATGTTATGAACCTAATTAACAGAATCTCATTAATATCAAGCCGATAATAAGTTTTTTTACGTATTCCTATTATTTTAAAGTATCATTGCATTAGAACGTAAATGTAACATCACTTCTGTAATCCCCGAAGAGGTAGGCAGAGGAGTGTAGTACCTACAATCCCACGTTTCACCAGTCACGTCTATGTCCCACTACGGAATAGGTGGTGAGCCTATTGCCATACACCGGGCACATAAAGTAGTTACGATCAATATGTTTTATAAGCAGTAATAAACTCGTCGGTAATGTTAAATTCTCTTGGCACATACATGCTTGAATAATTATAAACCAATTTTACCGTGAGTGTAATTTAAAATAAACACTGGAGTGACTAATGTTTTAGAGTGATGGATTAATCTACCAGTTGAAGGGGTTGTAAAGTCTGCGGAGGTATTATTCAAACGAGAAATTGATTACGTCTGCTGACATGCGTAATCACTAATCAATAAATGTATCACGCGTCAGACAGTGGCGGAGACTTACGATTACAGCCATATCCGCGGTTTTCTGATGTCAGATAAATGTAACGATAAGTATCTCTTGCCGTATAGCTTTGATGTATTTTTATAAACTGTTATAGTTAACATTTAGAGAGCGAAACATTGGTTGTGGTTATCTTATGCCAAAATATATTTTCAATTAATATTTCCGCCGTGGGTAATTAAAAGCGCAGTCTAGTGAGAATATAAGTAAACTTCAATTAAACATGTAAAACGATTCTTGAAATAGTTCTCGATGTTTAATTTGATTTTAAAATACATAAAATACATAACTATCTTCCGGTAAAATATTGTTATCTCAAGCCTTTAAAATCGATAGTTTTATTGATAGAAATAAAAGAAACTGAATCTAGTAGGCTGCCTCGCTCCTGATTTCCGTTGACCTTAGTGCAAGAACTAAGAAGTACTTCTTTAGTCTATTACGAATACATGTTGAGTGCAGTGCTGTCGCAATGCGGACTTTACTGCTTTGCGAATGTGAGTGGTTCTCAAAGTTTTTTATTCTCATTTTCGTCACACTTTTTATGGAACGTTACCTCTGATATTATACACGATGTGTAATATTAAGTTATTAAGCGATGTGTATAATAATAACAATCTTTATTGGGACGTGAACGTCTACTTCATTATTATATTATCACGCCTGGATACCAAGGACCAAATGCAGACCTTACATACCTGACGAGCGTTTACGTTCTACAAATATTGAATTAATACTAAAAATAAAACCGCTAGGGATAAAATCCGCTGCCCGGATAGAAATTCAAGAGAGTCTGTGAAGTTAACGCCGGCTCGCGAAAACAATGCGAAGGATATTTTAATTCTGTTTTCTCCCTAAGCGTTTCCGAGACTCGCCCTCTTTTGTTACGTACACATGTAAAATGCGAATTGTGCATCAAATTGTACGTACCTACAAAACTAAAAAGTTTACAACCGGGCCAGGCGCGACGTCTATTTCCTAACTGCATTTATAAGTCTTTGTACACCGCGTGCGATTATGAAGAGAGTGATTAATATGGCTGTAGCACGTCAGGTGTGTAAGGTATTTGACACTCTGTGATATCTGCCTACCTTGTAAGGGACCTGGCGTGATTATTTAAAAATAACATAACATCTCGCCTGTAATCTCCACGGGTGAGTGGAGCAGTGTGGTACACTCCCACGCTTCACAAGTTACCTTTACGTACAACTATGGACTCCAAGCCACGTAAATGTATGTTAAAAAACCAACTGCGCCCGACCCTGGATTTGAACCCAAGACCACTTGATCGGCAGTCGCACTTGCAACCAACACGACAAATGAGGCAATACTTGTAGCCAGGTATATGAAGCGTGTTTCCGAGTAACGATTTAGCATGATTCGTTCTTCAAAACAATGTTTTCATTTGCAATTCACTAGAAGCACTATTTTCGTTCGCACGTTCGTTTGTTTTTCTACGAAAATTCATTAACAATATATTTAGCAGCTCGATGTTAAAAGTTTTGTTTACTGAATTAACTTAATCTGGAATACTGTTGTTAAATTACTGATCCAAGTTAAACATGGAGGAAAAAACCCATTGCTGAGAATAATTAAATGAATCAAATTTGCTTTGATTGTAAGAATTTGAATACGTGGAATTATTAATCGTTGTATCTATCATTAATATAACATTGCTATTCTTATCATCACTCCAGACAGGACATGGGGCACGTAGAGAGCACCGATTGCCAAATATCTCTAGCCTTTACGATCCGAAGTGTTTACGTGGCATAATATAATTATATGATTTACCTAATATGTATTAGGTATATAAATTTGAAATGTAACAAGATCTATTGCAGTTTCCACAACGACGGAGTGGGAACTGGTGCAAGTGTTTCATTAAAACGCCGCTCGTACCCACAATGGGAGTGACCCTGAGGTGAAGCAGCGATTGTGGCTTATTCTATTTCGGTACGAACATTGCATACAATGCCTGGCCCGTGGGTGCAGTGGTTAGTGTATCTGTCCACTGCGCCAGTCGTAAGTTCGATTCTCGACCTTGAGTTTCATTTGAAGTACGTTTCAAGTTTCAATTTGCCCATCAGGGACAAATATTTGTGTCATTAGTAAAACTATTTGTTGTGTAAATGGATGTAAATAATTATTTACCATCATCCTCGTCAGCATAATCAAATACATACAGATATAAATATAATTATTATGTGTATGTGTAGTTTAACAGCCATCCGGTTACATGAGCACAGGCTCCGCTAGTGTTCAGATAGTGTGTGTGGAGATGTCCCGAGATATTTCCCGGCATTGACCACTCCCAAGACGTTTATTTATAAGATTATATGACCAACATGCGGCTCTTGTGTTTATTCAATTTTTAACGGGAAGCACTTATAGCCCTAACGCGGCGTATCGCAAATCATCTGTCACTTTAGCCAGCGACGGACGTTCTCAGTGTTTAGAGGATTGACCGTCAGCGGAAAAGTTTCCAGGAGGTCACGTGAACTGGTCAACACTGGTTGTTCGCTTTGAACAGCCTTTAAGGAGGATTTAAAAACACTTCACCGTTAGGGACGCGGCGTGAGGCGTGATATAAATAATAGATTCTTGTTGGGGACTTAAAACTATCTCTAATTCACGTATGTATATACATTTTGTCAAGGGCTCAAATGTTGTTACTTCCTTCACACTATCTGCTTTCTTCAAGGTACAATAATCGAATAGTACATTGTACCTAATATATCCCTAACGATTTGAATTTAGAACACCGACACGATAAACTTACACACTAACTTAGTTACTCGGAGTTAGCAACACATCAACGACTAAGTGTGAGTCGTTCAGGCAACACAGCTGAGATTTTATAAACATGTTTATGGATTGCAATGAAAGGAATATATCATACAAATTGCATTATATAATTTTGAATCAACAATGAAATTTCAAATAACGACACGTTTTATCCTGTAACAATATTAGTAAAAAGCATATAAAAACGCTAACGTGACATAACGCATGTATTTCCCAGAAACAGTAGTACACTCCCACATTTCACGTTTCGTCCCACTATTGAATATAAAGTGAGCCTATAGTACAAATCTTGTCTCCGAGGCACTACTAAAAATGCAAAGTTAGAAAATAATTATATTATTTATATAAATAACATGTTCTTGTGTATGTAGGTACAACAAAACATTTTAGTAAAAAATTTAAACTTTATTTTTTTTTATCAATAAAACACGCGTTTAATTGTTACGACACAGACGTACACCAAGTTATTAGGTACTTAATAGAAATGAAGAATGAAGATATGAAGAGTTATTTATATAAAAGATCGAAACCATCCAATTGTCTGCGTAATTCGATGATGGTTATTTACGTAAGACAATTCCGCGAAGGCCTCGCGCCGGGATGCCAAATATTTGTGAAATCATTCACGCTCATAAGTAGATTGTGTATTGTTATAAGCTATTAACACAATATACCGATGTGGGTATGTAAGTATCTTTTGATATTATTTAATCATACATTTTTGTTCCATACTAATTGGTTGGCTTGTTGTGGTCGAAGTTCGACCATAATTCAGTAAGGTTTTAAGCTTAAACGCTTAACTCAAAAATTATATAGGTATTTATGTCTAAATATCTGCTCTATTCCAGTGTGAGATCACGGTTGTTGCGGGTTTGACAATGACACTACGCACGTTAACAATGTTTTAGTATGTTTTATTTTATGTAATCGTAACACATAATGCATATATAAATTTTACCTTTTTAAAAAAAAAAATGTAATCGTAACACATAATGCATATATAAATTTTACCTTTTTTAAAAAAAATTTAATCGTAACACATAATGCATATATAAATTTTACCTTTTTTAAAAAAAATGTAATCGTAACACATAATGCATATATAAATTTTACCTTTATTCGCTCATATAATATAAATAATAACGACAAATTTCAAATTCCTCTTATGAAATGAAATTATACGAATGAAGGAGAATAAAATTTTTACACCGTTTTATAAAGTGAAAGGATTTCCAATTACTATTAAACGGTGTACAGCCTGAAGTTGACTGTTTTCTGGCGATTGCCCGACTAGTTACGTTTTCATGTTTAAGCTTGTTTGTTGTATAGGTTTTTATTCTGTCTACAATTAAATCGTTTGTGTCAGAATCCCTGGATCAAGTGCGATATTTTTGTTTGGAGACTATCAAACTTTAATACCTTTTTGATACTATTACATATATTATTACAATATTTACAGATATTATATTACAATAGTTACAGATATTATATTACAGTTTAAATAATATCATTACATTCCTAACTTAGTTCACCCAATGGATAAATAGTTTCGTTTATAAAAGACCTAAAGCGTCGATTTCTATGAATCAAATGAAATGTGATATGCTTGGATTGACAGCATATAAAATGTTTAAATAAATTTAAATCGACAATCAGTGCAATTTACTTCTATTAATCCCACCATGAGACATTATTAGGTAAACGGTTGCCTGAGAATTATACGCAAAATAGTCGACATGAAAAACATGTACCTACTTGTATTGTACTTCCAATAGTTTGACATACATTCAGACACTAAACGAGTTCATCGAGAAGCAATAAATTAATTTTAATTAAATGTGCTATGACCTGTGTAGTCCCCTAACCTGTGCTTGACAAGCGTGACAAGATCTCATAAAACCCCTTCATTCTAAGAGCACAACCGTGACAACGTTAAACGAATGATATGACGATGTTCCAATTTTGAACATTCCATTAATATTTCACTTACACTCAGATTTGTTCGTTGTTGAATAAAAATCGTTGCAAGTATCGCTCGATTTAATAATTAACGATTAATTAAATGTATGATCTTGAACAGAAATATATTCGATGCAGTTACTGAAATGGTTCTAAAAAACCGGCACAGGCGTGTCGGGATAAGGTGGGGCGCAGGCCGCGCCTAATTCACAAAGTCAACAATTGACTTGTACACAAGAGTACACCGTAGAATGAGGCCCACCAACTCTAAATGGGTACTTCCAATACGAGAGATGCAACGCATTTGTGAAAATGTCTTATAGAGTTTAAATTTATTTACAGTAAGTACTTACCATCAAATCGTTAGTCTAGTAATTGAATAATGGTTAAAACTAAACCCGTACACAATAGGAATCTGTGATTCAAACCCTGGGATATACCTCTGTTTTTTAATATTTATCATTTTTTGCCAAAGAGCCATTACTATAACTATGAAGGACAGATCCCGAAAAAACTTTAACCTTAGAACACTTTATAAAGCTCTCTAAGACGTGTGGTGTATATCAATTGGCACTTGGCCAACCTGGCCGCCTATGCCCTTAATCCTTTTCATTTTGGGACAAGACCCCTGTCAGTCAGTTGAACGATAAAAGGGTTGACGGGTATAACAATAAAAATCAGATAGGCAGTATGTTAGTAGCCTCCGTTGCTATTTTAATAGTCAGCAATATATTTATCGTCAATATGTTTATCGTCAATATGTTTATCGTCAATATGTTTATCGTCAATATGTTTATCGTCAATATGTTTATCGTCAATATATTGATCGTCAATATATTTCACAGTGCTTGCACTGCTAGCCATAACTCTTGTAACTATTTTGCACATCTAGTTTGTTTGCTTTCGCCGAACAGCGAAGCAAATCCACGCGGATAGAAACCAACTGGTCTCTTAGTAAACGGTGCTTCGGGATTTCTCTTCATATCTTTATAATCTGCGCTCTGTATATCTTGTACACAGACAGCAGTACATTAGAAAGCTATACTTATTGTATATATATTATTGTAATACTAATTCACGGTGGTCTAACGCACTTGCTAATAGGATAAAAATGACGCGCAACACGATGACCTGTTATGACGTTATTAAACTATGACGTCACTATTCTATGACGTTCGAATTTTGAACACATTACATCAACGTAACGTTACGGTGTGCGTGTTTTTTATTATTATACATAATACTTCTTCTTCGCAAATCGTAAGAAAATTTGATACAGATTTTAGCAAATTCAATTGTAGTAAATTTAGTGTTGTTATTGTAGTGAAGTTTTAAATGGTCCAATTTGTAAAATAGCTAGCGTTTTTTTATGCCACAAATGCTCCTTTGTGTATACGTTTAGTTTTGTGAAACTATACAAATATTTATTTTAATATTAGTTTGATTTTCAGTTGGGCTACTAAATTACTAAAATGAAAAAATTATATATTTACACAATTTTATTTAGTAAGTATGATGAAAAGCTTTGTTTACAGGCTGAATTAATTGTTCATTACTACTGAGAACACTGCAAGAGCAATCAATGTGTAGGGTACTTAAAAATACCAAAAAAAATACTAGCATTTTAAACGTAGTAGCAACCATCGATAATAATTTAAAAAAAAACATTGAAGTACGCCGTGTCTTGAAATGAACGCAACGAGTTGAGAATATGAGTCTAAATTTATCTTTGTTAACATTATACTCGTAAATTGGGATATTGAAATATTACGTGGCGGTCAATCCATCGTTTTCCGAACAACGTTAGGGCATGTCGACGCGCTTGGTCCTGCACGATTACGTTATATTTAATATTATTATCGTTATATCATTGCGGCAAGTCCCTCGTGGTAGACAGAGCGCACCGCTGACTACCCGTAATGGTTATGGCGTAATAAAGTAATATAAATATCGATAAAAATGGTGACCCTGTGTTTCATCTATTATCCCATTTATATCAATAACTATATAACATAATGGCTAAAAATAAATAGCGTGATATTTTAACTTCCTATGCTGATTTTTAAAGAGTTCATCTTAACAAGCTTAGTATACATAGTTTTAGATTTGTGACATATGACATGTTGGTAAACTAAATGTTACAGTTTGCCACCATTCCATAGTAACGAGGGTAGAAAAATGCCCAGGTAGTGTTACTCTGCCCCTTGATATTCAAGTCATCAACAAGTTTACACTTTTATTAAAATTCAAGTTTTCATTGTTGAAACGGTCGCTAGATAAACGAAGTGGTATGTTATAAAAGTGTTTACAATAGTGAGACATCAGTTTGGGACTTGCGAAGATTGCGCTTACCCTTCTGGTAATTCTAAAACTACGATAAAATAAAACAAAGTATGTTTTTTATGTACATAGTAACTAGCTACGATGTCATTATAGGTAGATGCTTAGTTAACTTCTGCGAGTTATAACCAGTCTTACCGCTTGTCCGCAAAAAGGCCGGCTTACGGTCATACATAATAATGTAATTTAAGCAGCGAGCGGAATTTTAAAATTCGAGGAAAATTAAACGAACCAGGAATGTCCAGGAATTGGTTAGTCATTTTTTGGGAACATCAATCATGCTGTCAAAAATCTTATTAACGAGCTAAATTTTGAAACATTTGAATTTCAGACACCTTTACGGTTTTTATAATAATGAATATATTCGAATAATTTTTTCAAAGTTAAAAATTCTTCTTTAGATTCCCTTCTCGTTTCATCGCTTTCTTTTTTTTTTATCTTTTACGTAGTTTAAATATTGTGGTAAAAAATATGTTCATTTATTAATGTTTCGACCAGATTTAAATACATATATCGTAGGTAATACATACCTCATCGTAACTCACTCTTCGTGTATCTAATATTCTTGGAATTTTGGAATATTCATAGACTGTATTCATTTGTATGCTTTTGCTTTCTTCAAGTTTTTTGTACACCCGGACATACGAGTACCAACTACGTACGACGCTGCATTTGCGGTTGATTGACACTTTGATCCACTGGCCAACCGATCGAGTGACTGATTGCCCGACTGATCGGCCCATTGATTGCTCAGTAAGCTGTTCGAAGACGAATATAATATAATACTATTATATATATCAATCAGTTGTGGCTTTCAATTATTATACAACCTTGCAGCCAAGAGGCCGACATGTGACGTCTCCGGTTACAATCATATCGTGTTATTATATTTACATAACCGAAAAGAATTCTCAATGTCATTATATAAATTCTAGATAACGTTCTCTGCATCAACGGGGGTTTACAAGAGTACAATGATATTGACTGCCTCGTTGGTCGTGTTGGTTGCAAGTGCGACTGACGATCGGGAGGTCCCGGGTTCGATTCCCGGGTC
>DWTO01004891.1:0-11145 GCA_018244755.1 Jemadia pseudognetus
TAACTGGTGAAACGTGGGAGTGGTTTTGCATTCCTCTGCCTACCTCTTCGGGGATTACAGGCGTGAAGTTACTTTTTTTTATCTCTCCTATACTTAAAATATTCACCATTTGGACATTTACTTCAAAACTCAATAGTCGTGACAATCATGTAAAAAAATATAAAACATGAGTCGTAAACGAATTAATCAAAGCATTTGTGTTATAAGAAACTTTAACAATTTTATTATTATGTGAATAAGATCTATGTACCTATATGTGATCGTTTAAAATTAAACGGGATGAAAACGAACAGATATTTACTATAAACGAAGTGTTCCTTTTCATCTGAAAGTAAACTGTTAAAATTAAACAACTCTCGAACGTACAGCGATGGATAGATATGTCTCGTTAGGAGCGGAAGTGGAAGGTATAGATCGGAACGTGTCGAGTGCTTTGCTCACTTATAGTAATTGGTTTTTTATTTACTTATTTATCGAAGTCTAACAGCTTTTACAATTAAAAGGGACCATATAACTGTCATTAATGAAGCTGCGTTACCTTCTAAAGCAAACAAATACATAAACGTAATATTAATTATATTATTTTATTAGAATATATTATTTAGAAATCTCTGTGGCATTTGTGCACTGTTTACTGACTGTCTTGTCCGTCTAGTCCCAGGTAAGTATTGCTACTTTACAGGCGGACACAGCTGTGGTAACGTTGTTTTTGGTAGGTAATTATATGTATTTATGTTTCGACCACTTACAAAGTGTAAGTAGACAATAATGATATTTTATTTCTTAAACGTGTCTGCTTGTTAGGGCGGAGAATCCATTGTATTAATAGTACTGCCATGTAGCTCTTAGTTCGAGGATAATTACTTAGACCCACTTGAATAGTAATTTGGTCCACAAAGGCAGTTTGCTGACAATGTACATATTTGTAGCTAACCTGCTTTTTAATGATGTTGTATGATAAAAAAATGTCTAAGGACGTTTTCGAAACGCCCAATACTTTTTGTTATTAACTGTTTACAACTGTTTACTGACGACTGACATTTGGTGCAGTGTAATGGCATGCCGATTTGAATGTCATAACAAATAGATCGCATAGGGAATATTTAGGGTATTCAGAAACCTGCCAGAAATATTTTGAAATTCGCTAATTAAAATGCTACACTAGTAAATATTCGGGAAAATATTTTGAAATTTGTCACCGTAACCGTGCAAATAGTCATATGAAATTTAACCAGCCATCAAATATAGCAGACTCAGAAATAAATCCATCTGACAAATGAAGCAGACGATTACTAATAAAACGGGACTCTGGATCGGCATGCGGTCTGTTGGATCCGGACCCGATATTATTATCGGTCATAAATTAACCCTAGCATACACAATGCGGTCAATTCGGACTCCGGGGGAAATGACTGTGTAATGCGGGGAAGTTATTTATTACGTTATCTGCTGGTTCATTTGAAAAATTACTCCCAGTTAGAAATCGCTGGTCGAAAAGGACTCAATTTTTCATTTGCGCAACTGTTAATGGCCCGTAATGGGGCAAAGATTCATTTTATAGCACCTGCACTCCGTGTGTTTGGAAAGTTAACATGCTGTACTGGAGGAATACTGCATATTGATTTCGCTTATAAAAATGCTAGGATCTCTTTTCGCGGTCTTCTTTTCTGACTTACCATAGCCTGAGAAAGATTCGAAGCCGAAGAACAAATGACATCCATAAATATGTATATGACGATCATACATTAAGTATATACATATATCCCGTCTCCTGTGACCTCCCGTGACCTCCTCCACGGATCACCTTGTCCTTCACGGTGTCGCGCCATCGCTTGTGGTTTTCGGCTGTGTGTATATACCATACAATACGTAAAGCTATTTAAACTAGAATTTAATGTTCACATTCTCCGTAGTTATGCTTAAAATGAAACGAATTTGTAACTTTCCCCTATATCTCGTGTGCTTTATCCGCATACAGTACCTACTGTCACAATAATATGTCACCTGATTTTTTTATTATTTATATTTAGTGCCTACAGTGCAAATATGCTGATTGTGGGTACACCAATCGGAAATTTTCTAAAATTGGCGCGTATTACACCGAATTTATTGAGTTTGTACATTGTTAAATCCGCACGTCAATTTACGCTGCAATTTTCTGTTTTGTTTAAATACATATTTCAAAATAATTTAGATATATATTGTGATTACATATTTATTTTTATGGTTCTATAAAATGTATAAGCTTCAGAAAAATATTTTGATTACATTATATTTATTGTATTGTTGTATTGTTTGCTGAGATTTGTCTCTACCTTTGTTTATTCCGGGCCGTACATTATACCCTACTGAGTAAACAGTTAATATTTCGTGATATTATGAAATTCATGCAGGCTGAATGCGGTTCACCGCATCTGACAAAAAGCGGTCAGTGACTGTGGAACAAGTTACAGTACGTGTCCGTGTACTGTTTTTGGTTACATTGGTAACAATTGGAATTATGTTATTTTAACATTGGTGTAAATACAATGCTTTTATGAAAAAAAACCTGTTCATTTGTAACTGATCAATGTTAAAATGTTCCTTATTTTTCACATTATAACTCATGTTTTTAAACAAATGTATAGAAAATTAACTTAAATATGTTTTAATAACAATGCAATTTTTTTTTATAATAATGATATTATACACTATTGAATCAATAAGTCTCGAAAAATCTTTATTGCATCGCACGCATTCATAACAGCAGCGAAATTTAATATTTTGAAATTAATAAAATTGAACATGCGTATAATATTTCATGTAGGTAACTGAATAATATTCCTACACGTTACACCGAGTCAATATTATATCCGGCCTCATAAAGCAACTCGATGCGGTTCACCGCGTCGTGCGCGAAGCGGTCAGAGGCTGCGGTCAATCGGGTGTCGTAGGGCAAAATGGTGTGCGATACCAGGGGATTATGCATTACGTTGTAACGTTAACAAAGCGGGGAATTCTATTTAGTACACTCTCATATTACACTGTAAGACGAAACTGAAATTCAGATATGTCTTTTAATATGATTGGCGTGATTTATGCATTCGTGTTAGGGTCATACACATACGAGTGTGTTTTACTATTATTAAGTTTATGTATAATACAGTAACTATCACGTGTATTTTTATTTAGTAACATGTTTTTGTAATGTGTAGTTATAATTGTTTTCAAGTTAGTGCATGTTGAGTTAATTACTCCAATTTCATACCTACTTCATGTCATTTACATGACTGCCTCGTTGACCATGTTGGTTGTAAGTGCGACTGCCGATCAGGAGGTCCTAGGTTCAATTCTCGGGTCGGAAACTACTAACTTTTCTAAATTAGATTTTCTACTAGCTGCTCGGAGTCTGGATATATGCCTTGTGTATGACAATAGGCTCACCACCTGTTCCATAGTGGGAAATAAACGTACCTAACTGGTGAAACGTGGGAGTGTTCTATATTCTTCTGCCTACTTCTTTGGGGATTACTGGCGTGATGTTATATTTTTACATATGTTCTCTGTTTTTTATTAAGCATACTAAGACATGTGAGTTGCCGAACAACACTGGGTTAACATAGCAGAATATGAGAATACCTTCGTATCATGAGTGAATATTCGTACTCGGTAGACGAATAATGAAACGATTGCTGACTATAATAACGGTAAATATTAGTATGATTTACTTTTTAACAGTCAAAAATAAAATACCAATTAAATCATTTACTTGTGTATCTCGTGAAAGTACGTTCATAAGCTTTGGTTTTTTTTTCTCTTATTTTTATTAAATCATAAGCTTCATAAAGAAGCACCTCGGAGAGGACCGAAATTAATTGGGAAACCCTGAAAAATCATATTTCAGTTCGGTCCGTACCTACATAATATAATTACATTAATTGATACTCACGAAATTCTATTTATACATTACGAAATACGTTACGTTATAAATTACGAAACACGTCAATTTATATTGCTTATCTGTGTTATGGTCTTCGTTAAATAGCGAAGGGCACACCCGCATTCATGCCGCAATATAACTCTACGTGCATTAAGCTACATTTTTCCCTGATGTTCTGTGTTCTACTTGCGCACTGCCATTTCAATGTAGTTCATTAGGTTGGTTTTATGTGAAATGTGGGTCACTTTCAACTTGCTCAAATTATGTGGATTCCTATGGAGAGAATGTATATGTAACAATTTCGTTACTGAATTGATTCAACTATTAAACTTGAATTTCAATAGCCATAATCCATTATATCATCGTAATATTAAAATTATATAAGTTGCATAAAGCCTTACTTTACTGCCTTTATAAACACAGCTGAATCATAATTATCATAGCTCTACAAAGCACAAAGGAACCGAAGATTCCACTTTTCTCATTCAAATCTGCATAGCCACTGCGGCGGTATATAATAGACTCTCCACTGCAGAGACAAATGCAAATTTCAGTTAAAGACATGCCATATTACATCTTATATTTATTACAGTGTACAGAAAATCACATTAGCAATTTTGTTTCGCGAAGAGTCCTCCAAGCGGATAACTAGTTATGAATATTTATTATTTACTTTGTAGGCCGGCCGGAAAATTATACGGCGAGATAGAAATATGCAAAGTGTACAGACGTTACAAAAAGTGAGATTATTTCAGGCGATTTTACTAAGACACAAGTAATTCCGACCTGCTTTTGTATTTCGAAACCGTACTATGCTTTTTTGTTTACTTTGGTTATGTATTTTAGCTTTTATATATGTGGTTAAACCGCAACTGCTGATCGTTATGTTCCTGATTCGTTTCCCGGATCGGGTATTATTGCATTTTTTGACATCAGAATTTCTAGTAGTGGGGGGAAATCTGGATTTGTGCTTAGTGTATGGAAATTAGCTCATCACCTGAACCATGATTGGAAATAAACGTAACTGGTGCAGCATGGCGGTGTACAACACCATTCTGCCTGCCTCTCTGGGAATTACAGGCTTAATGATTTTGTCTGTGTTATACATTTTTGCAGATTAGCAAGCTGAAGTGGCAGAGGGCTGGTCATATCTGTCGTAGGACCAATAATCGCTGGAGTAGATGTGTTCTGGAGAGAAGACCACGCCTTGGCAAACGAAGCGTAGGACGCCCTCCGGCTAGGTGGAGTGAAAATTGGCTAGCAAAGCAAAGTGGCTGACAGTGGTTGGATACAAAGAGCTGAAGATCGAGTTCAGTGGCGTGCTATTGGAGAGGCCTATATCTAACAGTGGCGGGAGTAGGCTGAATATGATGATACGTTTTGTCCTATCATGCGTACTGCATCTATTACGCATTTGATTTTACAATAAACAAAAAATAGTAGTTTTCATTATGAGAAAAAAATTTTTGGATTTCGATTTTGTTCGTGCAATGATAATGATAATTTGAAACAAACAGCTGCACTCATACAACGTAGGTATACAAATATATCATGCGAACGTCCGCTCGGCCGGCAACTGTAACCGATGACGTTTGCACGAAATACAGGCATTAAAATCAATAGACCAGATGAACCGTATAAGCTATTTTAAGTTCAACAAAATGTTACTATCTGTTTGAAGCTAGACAGGTGCCTCAGTTCTAAGCATTTGGTGCTAACTAATGGCTCCCTTCAAATCACAATGCCGCTTAGTAACGGATATAATTCCACCAGTGTTACTTCAGCTGTCGAATCCTTCGCAGTATTTTGAATTCACCAGAAAATGAATTTCAATTGAATTCCGTCTTAGACAATTTGAATTACCATAGGATGCACCAACCACATGCTTTCTCAATCAGCCAGGATTGATTGGAAGAGAATGCCATTAGGCATTAAGTGCGCCTTTGTATCCCTTAGTTAGAGGTGTTCCAAAAAGAATTTAAAAAAACTTTTCGATACCAGTTTGTATATATTTGTCAAAATAGCATGACCTGGTTGTAATAATCTGGTTACGAAAAGATTATTTAAATGTTACAGTGTAACACAGACAAGTTCCCGAGATTGTTCCGCTCTTTCATTCCATAAATTGGATGATTATCTAATTTTGTATAATTTCTAGTCGACTCTAAAATCTTGCGTTATACCTTTTCTCCTAACATGAGACGGACATTAACCATATGCATTTATTTACTTTCCATATTAAGATAGTTACTGTTTGTTAAGAAATAATCAATGAGTTCGTAAATGATACCAAACCCAGTAACATACGTAATTATGCTTCACTTAGTTATTGAAGGGCTTTTGATTACAGAATATCCAATCAAGCTACTACTTTTTGATTGCTGTGGCTGTTATTATTATCATGACCTTTACCGTATTTAATATATTTTGGCAGAAATTCCTCTGTGAATTTAAAAAAGTTGGGCTTATGATTATCGTACCCTTAAATGTGGGTTCCATTAAAAAACAGCATGGGTCCTTTTTTAAAATTTTGATTGTGGTAGTAACTCATTACTTTATCTATACAAATATAATTTAAAGTTTTGAGAATGTTCTTGCCGTTATAAATCCAAATTTTCATAGTACACTCCCAGACCATAATTTTGGGTCAACAACTACAAAGTACACTCGCGTGTTTGAAAAGGTTTACACGTGTAGTGTTTGCTGGGTTTCGAAATTGACTAATTTCGTCCCAAACAAACAGCTCCAGTAAACAATAATAACTAATTTGTAAGGCCGCTTGGGGTTTCTGAAGGAAATGGATCTAGGAATAGTAAATGTCTATTGCAGAGAGTATAACTACAAATCTAGAACTTTGTATTTTTATTGTTTGGTTTTAATTTCTCACACAAGTACATGTAGGTTACGATGAGAATCAATATTACAAAAAAACACATTTTCTAAAGATTCAATATAACAATATATCACAAGGTGCACTTACATTTTCTGCAATTGTATGATCTGATTACTGCAACTATATAATCTACGCTCTGCATATTGCATTAATACAATTGATTTGTTAGAGAAATGCTTATTGTTCTATACTAACACAAAACCTACTCTGAGTTAAAATAACGTTATTGTTATAACCAGTGTTTAAATGTTTCCCTTGATGGCCGGGCTCTTGTCTAATCGTTCGCGGGCTACAAGAGCATCTCCTGTTTCGCTACTCAATAAATCATCCCATGATGACAATGCTGATTCGTTTGAGATCTAATAAAATGTTCCCATCATTTATCATCCTGTCCATTTGGCACAGATGAGCGCTTTTAACAATAATGTTAGTTTCGTGTTGCGCGGTAAATGTTGCGTGAATTACACATTATGTCTTCTTCTTATCAAGTATAAGAGTGCTCATTTTTCTACGAACGATGTAGCTTTTGTAGACCAGGATACATGGGTGTTGCCATACTCAGATGTTACGTTTGTTATATAGTGTTGTTAAAATGGCCGTTAGAAATATCAACTACTATTATAGTATAGGTGTTATCTAACTTATCATTTATTTTTTAGGTTTAGACGAACACTTTCGGCTTTGTGACCTGTAGCAGACAATCGATCGGTGTACTGGTGTCGACACAGCTCTCAACGTAAGGGCTCCCCTGTCAATTTCCGGTCGTGACAAATATTTGCATTGGTTTGGGGGTGTAGTGGTTACCTTGTGTCGCTCGCTAGCTATATGTACATACGTACATATATTTGTTAACTTGATTCATAATACACATTTAGCTTGCATATTTCTTCTTTAAAACTTCTTGTCCATATATTGTTAAACGTTGATACATATTAAAGGAACAATCTGAATAAATTTATATTCAAAGATATAATAATTAATAATTAATTAATAATAATTAGATAATAATTATGTATATATGCATACTTTTATTAAACGAGACGTGTGAACGTCAGTGACACGAGACGAGCCTAAGGCCCGGCTACCTGCGGCCATTCATTAAAATTATATCGGAGGAGTACTGACATACAACGAATGTTGTCGCAGATTCACTGCAAAAATCGGTTATGTCTGTTATAACAGAGCGGGCAAACGAAGCTCTCGTTAGTTGTTCCTCAGTCTCTATGACCGGATACGGTCCATACATTATTATTGTTGTTTCTATGTCTTTGTATTTTGTATTGTACTGCCTCGGTTGTGTTGGTTGCAAGGACAACTGCCGATCGGGAGCTCCTGAGTTCAAATACCGGGTCGGGCACTATAGAATTTTTCTAACTTTCTAGTAGTGGCTCGGAGTCTGGATATGTGTCCAGTGTATGGCAATAGACTGACCACCTATTCTATAGTGGTAAACGTAACTGGTGAGAGGTGGTAATGTTCTACACTCCTCTTCGGGGATTACAACAAACGACAAACGAACAAATATTAGGACAATTATGTTGATAACAAACAATATTCTTGATATTGTTTTATTGTTGTAAATAGCAACACAACATAACACGAATATGTTCGAACCGTACGATATTGATATGAATTTATTAAATTTGCTTTATCATCTGAACTATTTTAATGTAACGTCACATATGAAATATTACCAGTAAGCGTTTTCGCGGCATTAATTTCATTTTCGCCGACGTCAGCTCGAAATACGTAATTCGCTCGATCTTCGGTTTCATCATATTCGTTAGTATTGTCACTGTGATATGCATTTGCATTCGTTAGCAATGACAGTTCAAAATGCCATATTTCCCAAGTGTGCACTTTAATATGGTCGTTCCATTATAGTTCTGATCGTGATTACTTTCGCGCTGACACTGTTTCATTCCGGCCGTTCAAATAGTGACATTTGTCAAGTCAAATTATTGTATAGAAGCAATAATGTTACGTAATGTTTGTGATAAACTTATCTGAGCCACTCCGTTCGAAACGCTATTATGAACGGGAAGTTTTAAATCAACGTTTATTGATTTAACATCCGTTTTTATACTAAGAATGTCCATTCTATGTATTTATGAAAAAATAACGGTACATTATACATTTTGTTTAATCATAATCTAAGATTTATACATAAAAATATATTAAAGAAGTGTTGTCAAAAGTTGTCAATCGTTCCTGTTTTATCTTTTCCGTTCTTTTATTTAATGGATAACAGGAAATTTGATTATTTTTCATAAGATCTGACTCATAAACTTCTATAATACGAGTATGTGAGTTACGTGTTAAGGTGGTAAAAAATGGTTAATATGTTAATTTGCAGTGCAGAAATGTTAACCAATTATTACTCACTAAATGAAAACATGAGAATTATGAACATGATTCCGCTACGATTTAACTCTAACTAACTCTAACTACATTTAACTCTGGTCACTTTTAACAAACATCCATCTCATTCCCATTCATAAATGTCGTCCGTTAAAAATCCCTTCAAAATGTAAATCGACACAGCAACACAAAAAAAGATCATTCAGTTATTATATACATATATCCTCAAATTTTAGTTACACTCATCAGTCTTCTCAATATTTCTTCGATCCATTTACACTTTGAAACTGTGACAGAATTGACGACATATGCCTATGTACCAGCTCGAGATACCATGTCTAGACGTCATCATCCCCATAAAAACGAACTCGAATAAATCGCGTCACAACCGCATAGATTATTCATGGTATCGCGCAAAACCGTAAAAAATGGGACAAAACAATAAAACCTATAGTTTTATTGCGCTTTTATGAGCGACGATGACAGGTGAGGATCAGGGTACGTTCCTCAGGTCCGCACACTTTATGTTCCTGCCGGGATCCGCTATAAAACATCCTCATCTTTATTTACATGCGGATACCTGAAACTTGCTGGATAAATATGGAGATGTGGGCAGAATTTTTATTTTCTCTTTACCGGTTCACGATAACTGGTGCTATTGAGGTACTTACTAGCATTTTACAGGATTCAGTGATATATATTATATGTTGCGAATTTTTGTTATCAAGGTATAGTCAAATCTTCTATTATATGGATTTACATATGTAATTGTAGTACTTATGATAGTAACGATATTGCGAATGGTCCATAGGCGACGGTAACCTTTTAAGATCAGGTGGTCCCTTTTCCTGTTTGCAGGCATAAAAAACGAACACAAATTGATTTTGCATGAAACTATATGTGAGAATAGTCGTTGCCGCTTCCAGTGTATACGACACAGACTTCAAGTTCACAGTTCCTGAAATGTTTGTTTTCACACACATAACAGATAAAGTAATGCCAGATGCATTACTTTATCTTTTAACGAATCTTTGTAAAGTGTAACTTTGGGTACCGAAGTATAGAATACTTTCAAATACGGGAATGTCCCTGATCTCTTCAGGAACGCGAGAGAAGCTGCATAAAAAATAGTATTATCAGAATCGTTAATTCTCAATTAGCGTTGAAATGTTTCTTAAAAAATAATAACAAAGTAATGCAAAATAATAAAAAACATGGTAATTAAAAAGTATTTTAGACCATCACCACCGGACTGTTTAAGACCACTCCTGGACGTAGGCCTGCAATGAGGGGTTTTTGCTAATGATCTCTAAACTGGGCACGCATGTTTGAAGAACGTATATCACGACTTTTCTGACAGCTGCCTGAAAGCATTTAGGCGTGCAAGGGTAGGGTGCACTATACCGCAATCAACCAGCACTGGGTTGAATCACCTCTTACGATGTCCTGGTATTCTGGGATGGGGAAGTATTCTTACACCGTCTCGACACGGAGAAATATTTGTATTTTGGATAACTATGTAAAGGGAATTATTTTTTCTTTACCTAATGGCCATTATTTCTAGTATCCGCCAACCGCCAATCCGTTTCACGAGCTAATTGTTACTGGAATATTGTTTCGATCCTGTTGCTTGGCAATCACTACTAACCTTTCCAAACATAGACGTAGGGTACTCAAAATGTTCCACTTGGTGAAATATTTCAAACAATATTAATGTTGATCAAATACAGCGAATTTCATTGGTTTCTCAAATGGAACTCTTACAAGTACGCTTCATAATTGGAATCTTTTTATAGATTATTAATAACGGTTGAGTTTCAGAGTCTCGCCCTTCGAAACGATACCGATGATCATGTCTTCGTAAGTACCGAAGATGTAACTTATTTTCATATAGTTCCAGTTTCATATAGTATTAGTGTAACGACGTTCCGATAATCTCCGAAGAGGTATGCAGAGGAGTGTAGTACACTTC
>DWTO01004892.1:0-11145 GCA_018244755.1 Jemadia pseudognetus
TGGAGTTTCTTGCGCCGCTTCTTCTCCATAGCGAGGCATTTTCCGAAGCGGTGGTAGTTTCATTTTGACGTACAAAATGTGTTCTATTGAACCAATTTTGAATAAATGAAATTTGAAAATAAGTATTACTGGGTAAACTGACCAAGATTTCAGTATTGTTTGGTAACGTAATAAACATTGGAGTATTGTTCGGTAATGTGACTAACATTTAAATATTGTTCATTAATGTGATTAACATTTAAGTAGATGTTGTATGGTAATGTGACCAAGTTTTAAGTATTGTTTCGTAATGTGACTAAGATTTAAGTATTGTTTGGTAATGTGACCAAGATTGAAGCATTGTTCGGTAATGTAAATAACATTCATATGTTTACTGTTTTTTCCTAATTCTAATATTAATCGAATTTCACAAGCATACTCCATTACGTCTACAAGGAAACATTTCGGTGGCACATATCCAAGTGCGTTAGGAATAAGATTTAGTCATAGTCCGAGAGCCGGTTCACGTTTTACATAAAGCATTTAAATTTGAAATTATTAAAAAAATATTAAAACGCCGTAATATTGTTTTCAACTATGGATTAATATGGAACAATATAATTATCAACAACCCTTTAATGGTTCTCCTCTCGTAATCAGTAGGATTAAAGTCACAATCCGTACAACTATGTGGTAATATGAAGATCCATATTATTACTAACTCGCAACTTTTAAGTTATACCGTCCTTAAAATCCACATCTGCTCATAGACTATATAATACATCACATAAAACCAATGTAATCTCGACTTGTTTATTTGTTCAACAAATTGGATCTAAGTATTTGTGTACTATGTGTTTTGGCTTTGGTAGACTGTATGAACTGTATAGATTTGTTTTCATCTTGTTTCGAGATCACGACGCGTTCGAAATTGGTCCTTAGAGAAAACACTTGATATTGATCTCAAATAAGCATCGAGGTTGAAACAGCAATTAACTGTACTAACACACATATCACAAATTTTGGTAGCTGCTTTTATAACCATATCAGCTATTGTGACTGCATTAGAAAATTATACTACATTTAAAACTTAACATCACGTCTGTAATCCCCGAAGAGGTAAGCAGAGGAATGATGATAATTATGATCATACCAATAATATTATGATATGATGATACGATAAATATACAAGTGACATAATTTGTGTAAGTGTTAATTATTGGAACTGTAATATGTATATGTATATGCAGAATAAACAATTCCAAAATTGTGAATAAAAGTTTTTGTACAATTTAACAAAAACTTATTGACGTCTTTGAATTAAAGACTCGCAATAGAGCCGTAAACTGAGCTGAAAGCATTGCATTTAAAAGTCAGAAGGCTTTTACTAGTAGTTCAGAGTCTGAGATATCGAGTTGGTGTCTGAGTGGACACTCATCATTATAACGAGTCAATACACAGTAGCCAAGTTGTCATTAATGATAGATAGGTTCTAGACTATTCTATTAAGTCATTTCAAATACATTTCTTTACTAATACTGTTGATAAAAAAATATTATGAAGAATAATATATTTATCGCACATTTTTATTATTGCTGTATTTAGTCATGAACGCAAAATTTTTATTATTAGTTCCTTTAATCACGTGCAGTGTAAGTGTTCGCGTTGCCATGGCAACCAGGGCTTAGAAAACTGTAGTGTGGAGATCTAAATTTAAAGACACTGAATATAAAATAACGCTTCAAAGATTCCACGCTATATTCATTTCTGATCCGCTTCAAATGTCTAACCTCATTCGTTTTATCATCACTTCATTTTTCTTGCCAATTTTCAATTTAATACATTTACATTTCATATTGTTACTTTCGAGCGATAGCTTAGTGGTCTGAAATTCAGACTCATTCTGGGTGCCCGGGTTCAAATCCTGCTGCGCATATCTTTACAAGAATATTTGTTAAAAGGTTAAAAATTCCTCGCTGTAACGCCGAAGGAAAATATCGTGAGGGAATCTGCAGTCCTTAAAGTTCCTAAAAAACACTTTTTTCTAAGGCGTATTAAGTCTGCCAACTCGCATTTGGTCAGCGTGAGGGACTATGACCAGAATCCTCACATTCTGAGAAGGTCCGTGAAAAAATGTTACTTTGAAAAAAATCAATCAATTCAATTCAATAGCAATTCAAATCAATTTCTGATGCTACTTGCTACATCGGAAACATAAAAGTAACTAATTGCCACAATCCCCTGTTCTCATTTCTCATTTTATGTGAATTGTTACAGAATAAAAAAAAAGTCACGAAAAGGGGCATAATTTCCGAACGATTCAGGTTAGTTCCACGTGAGAGATAAAGTCGAAATTTATTCAGTCGATAGCACCCCGCCGTTTTCAACGATTCTGAATGGAATTTGGCACGGTCCTACCTTCGCCCTGTGAAATACCTGCGAAGTTTTGTTACCCGAACAAATCCCAAATTAAAGCCAGTTGTGGCTTATCGCATGAAGTATTTCATTGAAAATGGCGGCAGCGAAAAGGAATTATAATGATTATGCTTTTTTGTAGTAGCAGTCATCTTTTTGGCGTGTCTACACAGACGATCTGATCTCAACGTAGAAGACAAATTAAAATAACACTTATGAAGAATTTTGTTACACCCTAATACCGCACAACTAAATATACTCATATGTATTTTCTCCGAATTTTATTTCGCTGACCACTGGACTAACCAACGGGTTAATATAAAACGCCTAATAAGGGGTTAGAATTGCGTTATATTACACAAGAAAAAAGAGCAAAGACAAAATTGAGAGATCCAATTGAACAGCGAATAGTATGAATAAGAAAGGCTGTACTTTACTGTAAGAGAGAGGGCCACTTGAAATTCGTTCCGTCCGTTGGCTGCGTGTTAAGATATTATGACTGGGACTTACAATTTATTTTAATAATTCTCAGCACCCGTTTTTATTCTTTAAGGGTTCCGTTACAGATTTTTTCCGTAGAAAATTGGTTAATTGTTATATGAAATACTAAATACTAACTACTTCTTTGAAACGAATGATTACAGTACGAACTATTATACTATAAGTTCCTTTTATACTATACTTTTCCTACTGGCTTTTTATTATACTGCATACTAAGACTGGCGCTGGCAATTCGCGACATAGCACGGCCTGCTATCGCTGCTGGATATAGGCCAGTATATAATAATGAATTTAATTAATACATGACAATGTACAAAGCCAATTAAAGGAATAACTTATAACTAGGTATATGCAATGCAAAATAAATTAATTGAAAAATTTGAAAGTATTATTCAATTAATTTATTTTGCATTGTAACAATATAAAAGTTATTAATTTTCCAGTATACTTTACTATTGAACATTTTGTTACTATCTATATACCTGTATTATATTAAATTTAGTATCTGCATAAAACACGTAGGTTTATTCATTTGAGCCTGACTAGTTTCACATCTATCCAAGATCCTTCATCATGAGCTCCCGCCAATAACAGGCATGAAGCAACGACTGTGTCCCAATTACTTTAATTTGTATTCACATTTTGACTGTCCTGTTGATAGAGTAATTTCAAGAGCGATTACTCATCAAAAGGTTCTGGGTTTGATTCCCGAGTTGGGAAAAATACTGTGTTTTTCTAAATTCAAACTAACTCTCTACCGAATAGCTCGGAATGTCTATTTGTACAAAGTGTATGGCAATAGACCCACCCTCTATTCCACGGTGGGATGTATAATAAAACCGGTCAACCATGGAAATGTACAACACTCATTCGCCTACTCATTCGGGAAATACAGGCGTGATGTTATGTTAGATGTTTGTACGTTAAAGGGTTTTTATAACTCAATGTAAATTCGCTACGAAGACCTCGGACTGAGGCGTCGCACGAGACACACCTGCGCTGTCATTCAATTTACAATAAATTTTTTCAGGTGCCAAGGTTAATTTCACTTCAGGTAAAGGGCACTAAGGGAAGATTTGTTTTTATTGTAATTGATGAAGCCCTTTTTTATTACTAAGAAACTCTCTTAGGGTGTGAATAAATTGAATATAACCTATAATTTATACATATATTAATTTGTGAAGAGTAATCTTTGTATAATTTATAAACTTACTATTAGCTTAGAGACGTGTGAGATTTGACAATATTATTGTATATATAAAGAAAAAATGCAGAAAAATTCTGATATAGTATTTGTGATAAATACATTAAATAAAATAAAACTCTGCTTTCTTTAATACTGTCAAAGTTACACACAAAAACATCAGTTATCAAAGAGCGCAGAATAATGATTCATAAAAGTATAAACTTTGATTATAACTAAACACTTTGATTAAATTGAAACTTACCTAAATAGAATTGATTCGTAATATGAAAATGTAGGCGCTAATGCTAAGTGAAGTCGTCGGGATTTTTAATAAATATGATGACTTTAGTTACCACACCCTTCAACCCTTCAGTTTATTTGTAAAGACAACCGCTAAGTCCTTCCCGTCTCATCCCTTGGGTTGACGGGTTATTTTGGGTAATTTTTAATTACTTAATTGGTATAATTCATTGCTTTTATTCAATTGTCGAGGATAATATTCAGGGACAGCCTTAATTAATTTTTTTATTAATAACTTCATTGGTCGTGTTGGTTGCAAGTGCGACAGCCGATCTAGAAGTTCAGAATTTGAATCCTGCTTCGAGCACTGTTGGATTTCTCTTTGTTTTTCTAGTAGTGACTTGGAGTCTAGATTTGTGTCACTGAATGGCTCACCCCCCATTTCCTAGTACAATACAATATAAGGAATTGAAATCATGAAGTGACATATGAGAGAATACGCACTCCTCTGCCTACCTCTTCCGGTAATATAAGCGTGATATTACATAACGTCCATCTAGTATTCTATTCTTTGACACAGGTCTCCGCTCATAGTGGTAAGATCAAAGTTATAGTATACTGCGATGATCCGAGGCGGCTTAGATTTCACAAGCCACAAACAATACCTGATTTCAACAGTCATCAGCTGTATTCCAATATTCCCAGGGCACTATGATATGAGGTTTGTTAAAAGAAACATTGACATAATCCTTCAGAGATAGCAATGTAACGCAGTATCTTGTGCTGCGAAGGTCCATTAGTCGACGGCGACCACTTACCATCAAGTGGTCCCCTTGCCTATTTTTCAGCCTACGTAATAAAAAATATGTATGTGAAATTTTTGGCATTTTATTTATAATACAAATAAAATCAAAATGGCGTCGCAAAGAAAATCCATTTTGAACGGCAGGAAGAACGATTGGTCACTTGATACGATGCGACGCTGATCCATCTTGAAGAGTGAAAGCAAAAATAGAGCCAAGAATAACAGAGCAAATCGAGCGGTTTATTTTTAAGGCTGAAATAGAGACTTTGGTACATAGAGATGAAAATAAATTTCGATATTTCAAGTTTAATTTAGTGTTTTAAAATTTATCATCATATTCATTATAATTATCACATTTATCATGACCAAGATGTTATTTATCATCATTATCAACAAACTCAAATGTCATATCATGTACAATATCCCAAGTGTCAGATGAAAATGAATTACATTCCTTCGTGAACGAATTTCTGAAAGTAACATTTGAGAAACATCTATTGGCAGCCGGAAAGAGAATTAGTTAATATAAATGAACATGGCTATCAACGTATGCCGTGATTTATTTAGTTAATTAAATACTTTTTTTATTGGGTCTTTAAATATTTTAATAATATCCGCGTATATTGCTTTTTCATTTATTCACATATCACATGACATTTATCTACATGTATACATTATAATATATTGATTTGTGTTTTAAGGTTTACACAGACGCGTGTGTGTGCACTTAAATTTTTATGTAATATATATTAGTGTTTCACTTTAACCATCAGACAATCAATATATTAAAAAATCATAATAACGACATAGATCTCATCACACAAGAAACTTCACGCTTATCATAAAATATAGAGAACCTGGATAATCTACATTTTTTATAATATTAATTTTAACGATCTCATTAAAACACTTGTCAAATAAAAATATCATAATGTTGTTCAAACTACAAAATAAAATATTTTACTCTCAATAATTAAAAGGTTGAGTCACAGTGATATAGCTGTTTGAAAAAATCAGCTATATTATAAAACTTTCCACTTTAATAAGGAATTTTCTCATTTTTTTTACAACTAAAACATTTGGCAAATTTCATTAAATTGTACAGTTTATATTTTACATAATTATATGTTTGCATATGTATAAATATATTTTAGATTTTTCATTAAATTATACAGTAACAAACAAAAACTTGATTATTTTGTGCAATTCACGTACAGGACAATTTAATATTTAAACAAATAACTCTTTCCGTTCTTATAATTTTGCTATTAACCATTAATAGATCATTTATTCAGTTATTATCCATACATCACTATAAAACACATATTAAACTACCGTTGCACAAAATTGAACAAAATCATTAATTGAAATCAATTAGAATGTTCCTTACGAAGATGTTAATCTGTCTAATTACTTAAGAAACTCGTTTAATTATCACCTTCATTTAATTAAAATTCTAACTACTTACTTAAACTTCGCACCCAAAGCACGATCCACCAAAGCTATTAGACGCACAACTTTTTCTCTTCGCACAAAAATTCACCACTGAAATTTATGAGTTGTACCGAAACTTCTATTAATTTAATATATAAAAGACACTTTAACTCTCACAATTTCATTGCGCACTTGGTAGAAATTTTTCGTTAAATGTATATCGAAGCCCGATATCTATTTCGAACTGTTCTCTACGTACGCTACGTCGCTCTACGACCGTAGAAGTACTACGAATGTGCGTAGACTTTGCACGCCCTACGTCGTGCTACCGCCGTAGACGATCTACGACTGTCGTGGTCGGGTAGAGTCGACCTCTATCGGCTTCCCGCGAAACGTATCTCGGGTGTATGGGTGTACGTGCATTACATAGAGCAATTTTTATATTTTACATCATTTTAATAATTCTCTATTTATTATAATTATCTTCTTACTGACTTTAAAACCGATACCCATCGCGTAATATGTGGCACGAATGGTGTTCGTTCCGGATGAGTTGAGTCGTAAATCGCCACAGTCTATAAATAAACACAATTGTTGTATGACAAAGCGATTTTAGAATGCTCTAGTTAATTTTTAATTTACGACCCTTAATTCTAATGCTTATTTACGTCATGGGTATCATAGATTTTTTAAACGTTTATTTTCAACTCTAGTCATAAGCGTTCTCTCATAAATTGTATTTAAAAATGTATTTATATACAGTAAACAAAAACTTTTCATGATTATTATAACATGTTGTAGCCTGCGGAGGAGTTACATGTAATTTCATCTCTGAATACAACTGATTATCATCAATTTACACTAAGAATTACTATTAATGTAAATCTATGTCGAATCTCTCTTTTGAAAGGATTCAAACCATTTTTAAAGTTTAGCCTCTTTTATACTAATAATTTATAAATAATTAAAATACATATCGGTACCCATCTTTAAAAAGAGTATTTGTGATAATTACAATTTTTGTAGTTAATACATTTTCTGCCGTATGTATATTACGAATTGTAGACAAATAAGTCTATTATAAGAATCAAAAAGCCCGAAGCATTCAAGTATGTAGAGATCGTAAACGAACCGTGAGGTGAAGTAAAGCTGGACGCGATCAACACCTGATTGATTAACTCTTAGATCCAGATTAACATAAAAGCGTAGTTAATATTAAAGGAAACTTTAAAATTTTACAAGAGTGAACTTTAGTAAGCTTTAGGCCACTGTAGGTGGGCAAGCCTTGCCATACAAAATTATATCTTGTATATAAATAGATAAATTCAAATTAATTCCTAATGTACTAAGATAAGAAGTTAATTTTATTTTTATAGATCACATAAATTAAATATGAGTATAACGCCATAAATGTAAGATAAGGTGATCATTAGTATTTTTGAAAACCAAAAGTTTAAAAAAGTTTATTGTCCACAGGGTCTTACACAGACATAGGAAAAAATTAAAATGAATTAATAGTGACTTCTTAACAATGAATGCTACCATAAATAGAAATATAGAGCCTTTGGTGGGTTCGACTGCGAAGGCTATCAGACTATAGATGTACGTACACGTAGAGTCGTAGCTATCGAGTAACTATTGTCTACGGCGTCCTTTGTCGAGGGTTTCACGCCTTCTTGACCGATTGTGACCCAAATATGAATGAAATGTGCTCTTACAAAATGTGACATAATTGTATTAAAGAAAATCAATATGTAACTAATATTTTTGACTGCCTTGTTGATGATGTTGTGTGCAAGCGTGACCGCCGATCAAGAGGTCCTGAGTTCAAATCCCGGGTCGGGCACTATTGGATTTTTCTAATTTAGGTTTTCTAAAGCAGCATTAAAAGCAGATAACAGGTGTGATGTTACTTAAAAATCCAATAGAATCCGACTGTTAATAATGTTTTAATATCTACATTGTATCCGCAAATTTGTCATTTGTATTTTTTGAAATGCCAATACATGTCATAACCCTTATTGCAGGTAGATATGATTAATTGCCTAATATTACCTAAATCGAACCCTACATATTTCCATAATCATACATCATCCATAAAATTTACTTTAATACATTACCCAATCATATTTTAGTACATAAATGTACCTATTTGTTATTTTGTTATACAATTTTCCGAATATACTTTAAAAATACGAATCTTAAAAATAATATCCCAATGCACTATATAACCACTGAATAAACTTAACATGAAAGCGCGTAACCACTGAATAAAGCTTCACAACTTTATCCGCTGGTTCTCAACCATTATAAGCCATTTTATAAAACCAGTATTCCCCGTACCAGTGACCAGTATTCCACGTACAAAGCCCCAAAAACAAAAGCGGTTCGTGTCCTGTCAAACCTAAAATCTATCGAACGACAGAGGGAAATTGGACTGGCGTTTTTAGGTTACGCAGACCGTCTACTGACTGCTTTAATATGACGTAAAATCTTTCCTGTTCGACTCGAATTTCCGTTTCATGACAGCAGGCATTCCTCTTCCTATTGTGTACAGATTTCTCGCAGTTCAATATATGTATATATAGTTTTGATTTAACACCTGAGTTCATAAGATTTTTTGTGCTGTGTACGCGTGAATAAAATTTTTTCCTTTCTGTCTTTAACGATAATAAAATTTTATTGTTTGTTAAATACAACACTATATAACAACCGGACCGATATGTATATATTTTTTGGACTTTTGTAATGATCTCAAAGAGGTTCCAAATAAAAATAATTTTAAGAATTTACCTGGACAATTGTAAATTCCGGAAAAAAGAGTAACTTTTTGTGTGCAATGTGAATACGAACTTAGAATCGTATAACGATAACATCTATCGTTCAAATACTTTTTAAACTACATGTTACAAGTATACAGGAAAAACCTAATGTGACGTCTATAATCCCCGAAGAGATAGGCAGAGGAGTGTAGTACACACCGGCGCACGTATATCCATTGATACACATACAAAAACTATTGACGAGGATTTACTACATTCATTTGCCAACCTCTTGGGGGATAACAGTCGTGATGTTACGTTTATATAAACTGTCAATTTAGAAGTAATCGATTCCAAACTGCACAGTATACTGCATACTGTGGAAAATTCACAACACAAGCAGTTATTGGAAACTTAGTCAAACAATACTTTATTATGTGGAGGTAGTTCTAACGCGGCACAAAAATGTACGAACGTAAGGCTCATTGCATGGTGAAGAGAAACGCGATCAGATGTAGCGATTTGTAGGTTAGTCGCTATATGTTCAACTAAAATCGATCCACAATTTATAACTGCATAAACCAACTGCTCAGCTTCCTCTCTGTAGGACGGAAATTCTCATGATAAATGCCTACTATTTGTTAATTACCCATCAATTACAAATTGAATTCTGCTGCCGAAATGCGATATTAAACCCGTTGATTTAGTAATACTAAGACTACGTGCTCTTTGAACCACGGAAACGATAATGATTCATGTCGCCAGCGGTTCCTAAATGCCGCGCTAATGTTTTCTTACCGCAAAATATTCGAATACTCAATAATGTCATCATATATGCTCAGATATTTAAATAATTAATTTGTTGATTCATTTCTTCTTTTTTGTGCTATATATGCATATTATTACTTTATATGGGTAGATTTCATTTATAAGGCATTAAAAAAACTTTTTTAAACAAAGATTTATTGCTCATATAGAAACACTAGTATTATTTGATTTTTCTTCAACACTTTCATTGTCCCACTGTCGGAACATGTCTTCTACCAGAACGAAAAGGCGAAGGCCATAGTGTGCCACGATGACCAAATATGGTCTGACAGACTTCACACACCTAATAAACGATTCTTGTAGTTATGTAATTCTTAACAATATTAACGAATTATTAGTAGTATGCATTTTAATAGCGCCACGCCCGCGGTCGCTCAACACAATACCGCAGATCCAAATGTATTTATTTTATTCATAGCTCCCTATACAAAATCGGCTTCTCTCTAGCGATGCAAATAATCTCGCATGAGTGCCGTGTATGCATATCACTCGGCGAGAGACCGTAATTCGGCCGTATTCTGATATTATCACTCACACATTCAACATCATCAGCCTATTCCAGTCCACTGCTGGACACAACACAGGCCTCCCCTGAGTGGGTTTGCCCATAATCCCCACGCTGGGTATCCCATGCGGGGTGGGGACCGCAGAGCAAAGCTTCTCACACCGCTTACGCTGTTATCTGTAGGCGGCTAGGGCAATTAGCTGTGCCTAGACCTCAGTATACCGCGATCTGCAAGCGCCGAGTTGAGTCGCCTCTTACAACACCCTGTATCCCGGCACGGGGTCGGAGAATGATTCACACTATCGCCTTCTATAACTATATATTCCATTTGCCTCGTCCGTCTATTTGTTCCAGGAACTAGTGCTAAGACAGCTCTGAATCTGAATCTGAAACCCGGTGTATAGTAATAGGCTCACCACCTTCTCCATAGTGGGACGTAAACGTAACTAGTGAAACTTGGGTGTGTCTACACTCCTCTGCCTACCTCTTG
>DWTO01004893.1:0-11144 GCA_018244755.1 Jemadia pseudognetus
ATCTGTGGGCATGAGCCTCTTCTTTCGGGACCGGCTCTCAAGTGTAGTGTGCGCTCTGAGTTTTACTCTAAATAAATTAAATAGTGTATTACTGGAGTCATAAAAGTATCATTTCCGAACCCTCACCTCACCGGACACCTAAGATACAACAAATTGGCGACGAGGATTTGTTATAAGTGTCAGGAGGAAATTTGATAAAAATTATAAGAAGACGCTAATTAATCGCCATCTTATATTTTACCAACTTGAAGATAGTTTCATTCGCCGAGCATCGCAGTGAACATTGCGAAGTCGAGCTGTCACAGACAAGGAAGAACAGTTGCAACTTCACCCCTGTGTTCTGTCATATCAAGTGTCAACTCAAACGCATGGATATTGTTAAAAAACACATTTGGGAAATCAAAGAAAAAAGAACTAGCTGGATACAAACATTAACCAAAGAAGAGTTATTATTAATATTACAATACTTCGAAATAAAGGCAAGTGATACTAAAATTGACAACTTACGTAAAATAATACGGGAAACAATAACATCCGGAAAAGTGTCGGAACGCTTATTTGAAACTGAAAGTGAAAAGTCAATAAAAATGAACTCTTTTATAGGAAAGATTAACTACTTTGACGGAACAAACTTCGAACTATTTGAACAACAGCTGCAGTGCCTGATTACACTGAATGACGTACCAGAAACTAAACAAACATCCTTATTGTTAACAAGCTTGTCACCTAAGGTGTTGGAAACAGTAAATCATATATGTTCGCCTGTAAAACCATTAAAAAAGGATTACAAGGACCTAATTAGAGTGCTGGAAGAACGTTATACAAAATCCACTTCGACAGCCTTAGATAGAACCATCTTTCGAAACAGAAATCAAAAATGTGAAGAATGCATTGAAGACTATGTAATCGATTTAAAGAAATTAGCAAGGCGATGTCAATTTAAGGACCTTGACGATCAAGTAAAGGAAAAATTTATCGACGGGATATATAAACCAATGATAAAGTTTGAGTTATTGAAAAATGGTGATCTATCATTAGAAAAATTAATTACTTTAGCTAGAACAATGGAAATTGCTATGCAACAGTCAACATTTGGAAAAAGTACAGTGGATTTCGCATCAACTTGTGGCTCTAAAGAGATGTTTCACTTGAGAAGACCCAGGTCAGAGCCTACACATACAAGAAAAACTTTCAAAGGAAAAAGGAACAATATAGATAAAAATATAAATAATAATAATAAAAGAATTTGTTACGTGTGTGGAAAAAATAATCATATAAAGTCAGAATGTAGTTTAAAAAATAAATATTGTTCTGAATGTGGAAAGCAGGGGCATATTTTTAAAATGTGTCGATTACGCCAAACAAAAACTTTAGAAGTTTGTAGTGATAATGATATTGAAAATAGTATTCAAAATTTATTTGTTTCAGAGCAGGATGACCAAACCTATAGTATGTATACAAATTTAAATAATGTATGTATAATACCGCCACAGCTGTTGGAGATAATTATAGAAGGGAAAATTGTTAAATTTGAATTAGATACTGGATCAGAAGTAAGTACATTAACATTATATGATCAAAAAAAATTGTTTCCGCATAAAAAAATTGAAATTTGTAATATAACTTTTAAAAATTTTGATCAAAGCACTTCAAAACCTATTGGTGTGGTAAAAAACTTGAATGTTTCATGGAATAATGTAATGAAATTAGTAGATATTTACATAGTTAGTAATGACAAACCTAGAATACTAGGCAGAAACTTGCTAAAAATGTTTAATCTTTGGCCTTTAAATTTAAATAATAATGTATGTGAGATGAACACAAATAATACATGTAACCTTATTAATTTAATTAAGGACAAGTATAAGGAAGTGTTTACTCCGGGTTGGGGGAACTTCAAGGGGGAATGCATTAGCTTAAAATTAAAAGACAATGTTGAACCAAAATTCCTACCTGTACGTCAAGTTCCTTTTGCATTAAAAGATAAAGTTAAATGTGAAATTGAAAGACTTTTGTTTAATAAGAGAATAGAACCAGTTAAATTTAGTAGATGGGGCACACCAGTGGTACCAATATTAAAACCAGATAAATCGGTCCGCTTGTGTGGTGATTATAAATTAACGTTAAATAAGTACTTGGAAATCGATCATTACCCTTTGCCTCATATTGACACATTATTACAAGCATTAAAGGGGGCAGAGTACTATTGTGAACTTGATTTAAAAGAGGCTTATTTACAAGTACCATTAGATCCTATCTCACAAGATCTTACGGTGATTAATACTGAATTAGGGACTTTTAAGTACTTATACTTACCATATGGCGTAAGTTCAGGTCCAGGTTCTTTTCAAAGATTAATGTGTAATAAGTTGAGAAATGTGAAGAATACTGTAGTTTTCATTGATAACATATATATAAGTGCTATAGATTATTATAATATGTGCACAACTTTAGAGGAAGTACTTAGTATTCTGAAGGAATCTGAGTTTAAATTAAAAGCGGAAAAATGTAAATTTTTTAGAAGAGAGATAGAAGTTTTTGGATATAGAATAAATAAAGATGGTATTAGTATAATACAAGAAAACATTAAACCAATTGTAAACTTACCTGCACCTAAAACATTAACTATGTTAAGATCATTTCTAGGTAAAGTTACTTATTATTCTAGATTTTTAAAGGATATGGCAACCATCATGACACCACTCTATAACTGTACTAAAATTGGAAAATTTAAATGGACTCAAGAATGTCAACATGCTTTTGAATTAATTAAAGAAAAATTAACATCCACTCAGAAATTAAAACATTATGATCTTACATTACCATTAATTTTAACATGTGATGCTTCAGTCAGTGGAGTAAGTGCTATTTTATCTAACAGAGAACCGAACTGTATTGTAAAACCTATTGCATTTTCTAGTAAAAAATTAAATGACAGGGAGATTAGGTATTGTGCTTTAGATAAAGAAGCTTTAGCTATTATCTTTGGGGTTACCAAATTTTACAACTATGTTTATGGTAGAAAATTTGAGCTTGAAACGGATAATGCTGCTTTAGTACGAATTTTTGGTCCAAACAAAGGAATTCCAAAGATGGCAGCTAAGAGGCTGCAACATTATGCTATATTTTTATCTGCCTTTACATATGAAATTAGATACATACCTTCTCATAAAAATCCAGCAGACTACTTGTCTAGAATACCAACACAAGATAATTGTTCTGATTACATAAATAGAACTTTTGAAATTTGCACTAATTATATAGAAAGTTCGGACATTGATATTATAGATTGGGTAACTATACAAAAAGAGACCAAAAAAGATATATTGTTGTGTAAAATCATGAGATATAGTTATGATGGTTGGCCTGATAGTAAATTGATTGAAAATAATTTAAAACCATATTATATAAAAAGAAATGAAATAAATATAGATAGAAATTGTTTATTTTGGGGTCATAGGATAATTATACCAAAAGTTCTACAAAATAATGTATTAAATGAATTACATAAAAGTCACTTTGGATCAACCAGGATGGTGGAGATGGCCAAATGTTATTTCTGGTGGCCAAAATTAAATGAGGATATTATCAATGTAACAAAAGAATGTTTAATATGTTTATCACACAGAAACACACCTCTTAAAATACCTTTAAAAACTTGGCCTGTGCCTCCATCACCATGGTATCGAATTCATGCTGACTATCTAGGACCTTTATATGGAAAGATGTTTTTAGTTATAGTTGATAGTTTTAGTAAATGGCCTGAAGTTTTTCAAATGTCAAATATAGGTAGTGGTATTACAATTCAAAAATTTAAAGAAGTTTTTATGAGATTTGGTTTTCCAGTTCACTTAGTGACCGATAATGGTACTTCGTTCACTAGTACTGAATTTAAAAATTTTTGCAAAATAATAGGTGTGAGTCATACATTCACTCCTCCTCACCACCCGGCAACAAATGGTGCTGCGGAGAGGTTTGTGGAAACTTTCAAGTCAAATATTACAAAAATAGTTGAAAACGGCAAATCTCTTAATTATGCAATTGGCATATTTCTGTGCGATTACAGGGCCACTCCTCATAAATCAACAGGAGCAACACCCGCCAAGTTAATGCTGGGTAGAGAGTTAAGGAATAGGTTTTCACTGTTAAGACCAACTCCTATATATCAAGATTTAATTTTAAAACAAAATAAAGTTGTAGATTCATATAAAGGTCATAGAAAGGTAGAATTTAATGTGGGTCAAAAGGTCATGACACGTGACTTTAGGAAAGGGCATAAGCCTTGGACGTTCGGTATTATTGTTAAAGAATCTATTCCAGGTGTTACCTATTATGTAGATGTAGATGGTTTAATTTGGAAAAGACATGTAAATCAAATACATATAATGAATAATACATAAAAACTACATATACTGTATGTTAAGATTGATTAGCTTTAAGTTTCATTTTCTAAGCGAGGAAGAGTGTTATATATTAAGAATCTGTTTAGAATTTAAGTTTCATTTTCTAAGCGAGGAAGAGTGTTATATATTAAGAATCTGTATAGAGTTTAAGGTTCTTTTTGTATCTGTGGGCATGAGCCTCTTCTTTCGGGACCGGCTCGCAAGTGTAATGTGCGCTCTGAGTTTTATGCTTAATAAATTAAATAGTGTATTACTGGAGTTATAAAAGTATCATTTCCGAACCCTCACCTCACCGGACACCGAAGATACAACAATGTAAAATGGATACGATAAGAATCAGGGAGTAAAATTTTAATTGAATACGCATACATACATACGAGTACATCAGCGAGGACAATCGATTATAATCATACGTAATTCTTAATGTAAGTTGCCCTCGGCTTGTGATAAAAATAAACTCTGCCGGAGCTAACGATCCCCGGGAGCCGTGTGGGTTCGTGGAAAATTTTACAAATTTCTTACAATGACTTTGGGTTTCCCTCACTCCCTAGCTACGAGTAGGTATAATACCGCCGTCAGGATGTAACGTCTTGTTTTTATTTTTTTTTCCTTTCCTTCGCTTCTTTTTTCAACTTCATATTGAAGTCTTTCCATTCCATTGTAATTAACTTATTTTATACAACACAAACTTCTTAATTTTATTTCGAATCAATAAATTATTATTTATTACTATATTGTAATGTCTCATCCTTTATAAGCGGGGAATACTGTATGTCAGATATTAATGTTTGATTTAACCACACGGACCTAACTTGAGTTCTAATAAAATCCTAAATAACATTGTCTGATGTATCTGAACTGCGTCGTGCGCTGTTTGACACAAATTCCGCACAAACTTAGCAGATGTCTCTGTAATCAACTTCCGCTCTTCCCGTTTTCCCTTTCCAGAAATGGTATATCTTTAATAAATTTTTACATTACTTTTTCACTGCGCAAAACAAGTTCATGTCATTTATTATCGCATTAATAAACATGTGTAAATTTGTTGCGTCCATTAACTGAAATAATGAATTAAATTGAATTAATCTTGGGAGTGAATGATTAAAATTCTCTGCATAGCCCTTCGTAATGTTGTACTTATTGTGCAAACGGCGAATGAAATTCATTAAATGTAACAACTTCAATGATTAAGTTGTTACAGACAAAAAAATACACATATGTTATCATCATCATCAGCCTATCTCAGTCCACTGCTGGACATAGGCCTCCCCCAAAGAGCGCCATCGCGCCCTGTCCTTGGCTTGCCGCATCCAGTATCTGCCTGCAGCCTTTCCTATATAATATAATATAATATAATATGTCTATATTTAGGTTTAAAGCTTCCAAACTGATTTCGCGGTATTATTGATCGGAGGAATTGGCTTTTCATTAACATAATACACAGATATTTTCTCTTATTCTTAAAATGGGTGTAGGGAGTCCGTAGGTGTTATAGGTGTAACGATGTATTGTCCTTTGTATCAGGTTTTATGGCGTTTAAAGAACTTCTTATTACAGATGCTAATTCCCATTCTCTCATAGAATTGTCATTATATGTATATTTAAACAGTATCTTTTAGTTTGGCATTAACGTAACATGACATTGGCCGCCCTTCTACCAGGTGATCTGACCACCTGGAGAAGACATCGGGAATTGCTAGATTCGGAAAGCTCAGGAGCCGGAGGAGCGGCGCCCATTAGGGGATGCCTAGGTTCAGCAGTGGATCTCCACTATTAGAAATTTCTAGAAGAAAATCTATTTAAAATGCTCTATAGCACTCAACAGTGGATTTGATTCCAGGACCTCACGATCAGCTGTTATGCTTGTAACCAAGTAGCCAGTCATTCGGGCTTCTACTGAAAACATCTGTTGCTACCAGCCAAATATACAACAATTTCCAAGCCTCATACCTGGTACCTCCAAAAGACCGGTGTCCACGAACCACAGTCTGTCGCACTCGTCCACCCTGGGCCTGTACACTGATACAAAGTCTTTGCTGCGATCTTCATCGGGGTACGGCTTCAGAGCTGGAGATCCCGTCGCGGATCTGTCAATCACGTTCAATGTTGAGGGTATCCCTGGAAACAAAATATATATTGGCCAGATAATCCATGGCTGATTTTGCACAAACTATGAGTTACAGAAGTCATTCTATTGCAACCAATGTAATGGTAGCTTTTGATATTATTTTTCCGCTACGTAAATGACAATAACTGAAGAATTACAATAAACCTGGAACGTGGAAAAGTTTGGAATGACTGAGGTTTTAGCCACTCGCTTCTCTCTGCCTATCCTATGTGGGACGTTGTTTTTTGGTAAGGATGTTGGGTGGTGTGTACGATTATGTGGTACGTACGATTTTTGTCGCCCTAAGGCCCCACGGGTGGTCTTCTTGCGCCAATGAGTAGACTCCGGTGAACCCTATAAGGATCTAGCGAGATGATATAGGAATATTCTTCGATGTATGTAAGTTATATGATAAAAGTCGCGTCGGGTTTTATTGGGTTTCTTCCTAACTTGATAATCCCAGGAGCGGCTCGGAGTATGGATTTGTGCCCGGTGTATGGCAATAGCCTCTCCGCCTGTTCCATTGAATGTCTAAAGTTACCGATGACATATGGGTAGTATACTTCACTGCTCTACCTTTCCCTTTGGGGAAATACAGCCTGGCGTGATGCTATGTTAGGTAACGTAACATCACACTTGTAATCCCGAAGAGGTAGGCAGAGAAGTAGAGTACACTCCCTCATTCTATAGGTTGCGTTTACGTCTCGCTATGGAATAGATTTATTATGTTAGGTATTTTGAAGAATTGCCCCTCACCGTACTGTCTTCTCGGTACCGTGACGAAGACCCTGTCTCCATAGACCTCGAAGCCAATGGGTACATTGTTGTACTGAATGAAGAACTTCTCCCTGTCGTTCAAATCTTCCTCGAAGACGATCACGTACGGACGCCTTTCGTAACTTGAGTCTTTGGTATCTGAAATTAATCATTAATCATTAAGTACACCCAAATGATTTATTATATTTTACTAACGAATGTATATAGTAGCATATGAGATTTGTAAGGTTAGAGATACTTGGCTGGAGATACTTTGACTGGCCAGTTGGTGCAGTGGTTAGGGAAAGGGACTGTTGCACCAGCGGTCTTGGGTTTGATTCCCACCCAGAATAAATATTTGTGTGATGAACGCAAGTATTTGTTTTGTGTTTGGGTGAAAAAAAATCTATTTAAGTATATATTTATATGTATATATGTAGTTTATCAGCCGTCTGGTTACCATACCACAAGCTTTCTTGACGCTTAGTTTGGGATCAGATGGCCGTGTGTGGATCTGTCCCGAGATCTAATTATTATTATTACTTGGCACTTGTTCCTCTCTGCCCACCCCGAGACAGACCTGTCGTGATGTTATCACAATGTTATAAATATACACATAGCTCACATCCTCATTATGCAGTGGGACAATGTTGGCAAAACAATATTATCGGAATAATGATTCACGGGGAATTGTAATGACGTACGAGTATTGCCTGTTTAGTTTTAAGGTAACAATTATTAATATGTATTTAAGTTCCGGAAAATGTTTTGTTTACAGTTTTACTATGGTACTTCATAAATATGGTAAATTCCGCTTTGGGTTCGCGTGATGGGTTTCGTTGGTTGCAAGCAAAACTGACAATCGAGAGGTCCTGGGTACAAATCTCTGGTCGAACACTATTTTTGATTCATTTAAGTAACATTTTCTAGTAGTGGTTCGGAGTCTAGATTTGTGCCCGGCGCATGGCAATAGACTCACCACCTATTCCATAGTGGGACGTAAACGTAACTGGGGCAACGTGGGAGTGTATTACAGCTGCAATCCTCTACCCACCTCTTCGGGGACTACAGGCGTGACGTCTGTCCTGTTAGCAGAGCTTACTGCAATGCTATCCCTTGTCATTGTACGAGGGGATATGTCAAACAAAGAAAATATAAAGGGGTTGATTCTAATGTAGTTTTTTGATGTAAAAATATAATTATTTATGTACTAGTTATTTATGTACAATTCTTATAGTTATTTATGTACAATTTTTATAGTTATTTATGCACAAATTTTTTTTCAGACTGAATCTAATGAGATATAGATATAATGAGGTAATATATACAAATATATATTGAGAATCTTATCTCTCAATACACAGCTGCCATCCGATCGCGAACTACACAGAGCCCGTGCTCTTGTAATCGGACCTCTGATAAACGACATACATACTCGTACATTTCTAAAAATGGATACACTTTTATACATTTTTACACCCAGTCAGACCATTTCCTTAATAGGACTCATCACAGACACCTGTCTCCGAACCCACGACTTCGAGGACACTAAATCAACGACCGCTAAGCGAACGGTCTATTCAATACGCAATTTACTCACATTTCACACCAGCAATGTCATAATTAATTTGCTTCCAAGCGAACACATTCGATATATTGTTTCGTTTACTCTGCGCGGAGCACAGTTTGGAAAAACCAAGAACGACAAAACATATTAGCATATTGCATTTTATCATTTTTTCGCGAGGTGGTTGTCAAGCGGACGGTCAGGGTAGCGCTCGCGGCGTGGTCAAGATACGCACTGATTGGTTGCGAATATTTCAATATTATAATGGATTCCATGTTTAAGGTTCGTCGCAGACGGAGCTCTAATATATTATAGCAAGACATAGATGATATTATTGCAATATATTTTATACAGTAGATAACGCTCGAGTGATTGAACGCGCAACTTTAATGTATGTACATATATTACTGAATCGTCATCTAAATATGTGAATAGCACGACATATCTCGGTACCGCAAAGATACATAATATTATTGTATAGCGTCCGTTTGTGTTAGTTTGTTATATAAAAATACATATTAAAACGAACATCACGCCTGTAATCCCTGAAGAGGTACGCAGAGGAATGTAGTACACTCCCACGTTTCACCAGTTACGTTTACGTCCTAATATGGAATATTTAGTGAGCCTATTGCCATACCCCGGGTACATTTCAAGACTCAGAGCCACTACTACAAAATCAAAATAAAATACAAAATCAAAATTTACAAAAAAAAAATCATTAGTGTCCGGTCCGCGATTTGAACCCAGACCTCCCGATCGGCAGTCGCGCTTTACAACCAACACGACCAACGACGCATATTTTATATATACTATAACACACTAATAACACAGTATATTATTAGGTATGTGAAGACCTTAATAGTATCGTTCAGTCGTTCAATCGTTCGTTCATTAACAGTTATGAACATAATTGAATGGATCTAATTAAGAATCTATACGGTTTTATAGCGTGTGAATTTTTACCGTTTAAAATTCCTTATATTGTTCTCCAAAGCCTGTGGAGTCAATTATCCCTCATTTTAAAAATATGGTACATTATACACTGACCAACTGCGGTATCATTAAAAGTTTAATGAGGATGGTGATAATAATAATGACGATGATGATGACAATTTTCGTTGTTAATTATGTCATGACCTTTACTTAGCGTCCGACCATGTAATAGGTGGTGAGTCTATTGCCATACACCGGGCACAGTTCCAGACTCCGAACCACTATTAGAAAATCTAAATTATAAAAATCCAATAACGCCCGACTCGGGATTTAAACCCGGGCCCTCTCGATCGGCAGTCGCACTTGCAACCAACACGGCCAACGAGGCAGTCAATATCTGTACGTACATATATATACACTTACGGACATATTTAGAGGACTATAAAAAAGTACACACACACAACACAAATATAATAACAAAATATTTTCTTATTTCGCACTGGCCATCTAGACCAGTATTTTGTTAGGTGAAAAAAAAGAATTTTATTTACAACTCGTCTTTTTTGACTATCTGTTAATTTCTTCGATACATAGTCTATGACATCATGCGGGTTTTTGTTGTTTTTAACAAATTTGACATACATTTTTGTTTTTTTGTCACTAATTAACATCATTGGGTGATGAGAACTTCATTTGATAAGTTTGGCTAATAATGCCGGATCTCAGCGATGCTCTGGTGCATAAAGCGGTAACTAAATAGCGGTAAATGATTACACTTATAATGAAGTGGCTCAAACATAACGAGTTTCCAAGTCTGTTATTTTCCGCAATGTTAATCGATACTGGCAGACTGGAGAGTATATCAGACTTAATGGACCAAGTCGTAAAGAGTTACAACAGATTTCTTGTAAGCAGCATTCTCAGAGAGCGCACGTCGGCTTCTTCCAAGGCACAAAAAAAGCTACAGGAAGTTTGACAGATGACAGTTAGCGTCAAAACGATTAGAAGAAGCTGGTGACGCTTGGGGTAATTATACTCTTTATTGATGAGTTCAGATTCCGTCTTAAATGATGGCATAAGTAAATTAATTGATTGTAATCAACAAAAAATTTAAATACATCTATTACCTATATAAATAAATGTGTTTTTTATATAAATTAGCCTTCTTTTTTGCTTTTCTATGAATAATATGTCCATGACGGTATATTGTGACATAATAATTATGTGCCTTGCTATCCGTCCGTCTGTCTGTATATATATATATATATATATATATGTATATACTGTGTATACAGACAGACGGACGGACAGACAGACAGACAGACAGACAGACAGACAGACAGACAGACAGACAGACAGACAGACAGACAGACAG
>DWTO01004894.1:0-11144 GCA_018244755.1 Jemadia pseudognetus
CCACTCCCACGTTTCACCAGTTACTTTTACGTCCCATTATGGAATAGGTGGTGAGCCTATCGCCATGCATCGGGCACTTATATAGGTACTTATATTTATATAGGTACTTATACTTATATAGGTACTTATATTTATATCGATAATTTCACATACATGCGATTACATGTAAACATAATATATTAAACTAGGTGAAACGTAAACAATTATAGTATTAATAATGTTTGACAACAATACATACTCGAGATAATTCATTATCGTTGTTGAATAATTCTAAAACTGAACACCGACCTGTGTAAATATAATCGTAATTATTACTGTGTATCATTCCAATGTTCTTCACTTCACTCTCATTTCCTAACAGAATGAGACAGATTCAAACTTTACTCTGCCAGACTACTCGTATCCGTCAAATGCATATAGGCAGATGTCACGTGCTTTTCTCACTATTATAATCAATACAAAAAAACATAGATATGAAGCAAAGTTGAAACGTCTGCGAAATGCTGCAGGCAGAATCTGGATGCGGCAATCCGAGGACAAAGCGCGGTGACGCTTTATTTGGAAGGCCTATGTCCAGCAGTAGACTGAGATAGACTGGTGACGATGATTATTATTAAACTTATTGACGTTAGTGCAGGTATCATAAATCGAAGAATGTAAGTCTTAACTACGGATTCTTCTATGAAAGACTGATATGATCGAATGATATGGAGATAAAACAGGAAGTGTATAATATATTAAAAGCGAATTTAACGAATATAATAGAAGAAATACAAAAAAATGATAGACAGTAGAAAGGCTTTTGTAGAATGTATTGAACCATTAAGTACTTTTTCTTGTGACAGAGATGATAATTCCTTAACAATAAGGAAGAGATAGTAATGAAGACAATAAACTTACAGTAGTTTGCAAATGACGTAATGCTCACATAACAATAAATCTCAACGTTCCTGAGAGCGTGTCGAGTGAATCCTAAGATTTTTCTACTTGTAAATACTGTCTAAAATCCTCTCAATAACATTTTCATACAATTTGCAACGTTGTCGTATATCCATTTGGTAGAACAATTCGGCAAATAATAAAAACTTGCAAACACCCCGTGGAATAACGCCAAGCACCATGTATGCACATATTAAATGTTATAGCGCCGCTGTCGAGCAACAGGTCTTGAATTTGAAACGGAAACATACGAACTAATAAAATGGAATGAATACCGAATCACCAATTTGAAAATCAACACAATGTCGTATACATGTTAATGATGTAAACTTTTTAAAAAAATCGTAGGAAATTCAAGTATTGTATGTTATGAGTACGCAAACAAGACTAGTTTCTAGGAAATGACTGATATGACATCAACGTGTGATAATTGCGTGTTTAACAATGTAATATAATTGTAGTATGCTAAACAAACATTAAAACCATCAGAGAATGTTTACATGGAACACGTGTATGGATAAGGTTTTGTTCGAGCTATAATAAAAATATAAACAGTAGGTACTGTATACAGCAAATTTCTTTTATACCCAAAGTAATTAAAGCTAATAAACGAAGGTGGGAAGATGAAAACAACCTTTTAATAAAAACTTAATTCAGACGATACGAGAGCATCCTTTACCGTACACTATTCACGGGAGGGACAGGGAATTACGTTTCGTAAAATATTAAGTTCGCAAACAATCCACAGACAAGGCATTGGAATATCAAAGCAAAGATTTCTGTGTAACAGCACAATGTAGAAGCAAACCGCGGTACCATATATTGACCGTTACAGATTGTTGATAAAAAACACACTCTGAGCCCAATTATAAACACAAAACATCAACATTCACCTTTATTTGTGGCATCTTGGCACGCACCATGTTGAACGCTCGCTTGCCAAAACTTCAAATACACCTAAATTCACTGCATTCTTTGGATTGACACTATTAATTCGTAAACGTCAATCCGTCACAAGATATTTAGTGTTAAACACTAAATCCAAATTTGGACTTTTACACGACGACCGAACTAAACGCACAACAGATGTATGGACACCGTACGATTAACTGATTTCTGTGGACCGATGTGTTTGCGATTGGTCGGTAGTCTCTACGATGTGTCACATTTTAGCTAACAACGCGAGTTAAATCGCGATGGCAATTTTCCAAGACAAAAGAAGTGGAAGATGGCAAAGTGCGCGGCCGACGCGGCACTAGCGCGACGCGGAGTGACCCGCGGCTCGCGCGGCCGACGTCTCATTATTTAATAGTCAGATAAAAGATTATCTATTGTAGCGTCCTCGGTCAATACGGTACTAAATTACGTATTTGTCACTGAACGCCGATAAATGGCAAGACCAAGGAATTCAGTAAGTGACAGGGCAAATGTCAATGATAAATAAATCGCACAGTTTAGTCTTGCAGCTCACGCGAACTTGTGTGACGAAAGTTGGCTGGTGCGATTTCTGAGGCTGGAGAACCAAAGGAAATACCAATTTGCATTGTTGTTGCAGTTCAATACTACTTTTATGAAACTAAAGATGAGATTTCAATATTAACTTGAATACAAGTTGTATGCTAGGTATAAAGACTAATATGTAACTTCAACGTAACTTCACGCCTGTAATCCCCGAAGAGGTAGGCAGGGAAATGCAGAACACTCCCACGTTTCACCAGTTACGTTTACGTCCCATTATGGAATAGGTGATGAGCCTATTGCCATGCATCGGGCATATATCCAAACTCCGGACCACTACTAGAAAATTTAAATTAGAAAATTTTGTAGTGTTCGACCCGGGAATCGAACCCGGGACCTCCCGATCGGCAGTAGCACTTGCAACCAACACGACCAACGAGGCAGTCTTAAAATGAGATGTTTTTGTATAAAGTAAAAAGACATATTTCACAATGTAAAATATAATCCTTTCGGTAGAGAATAAGATCAAATAGATCTACTGGCGTCTTAAAATGAAGGAAGCACTTTCACGTGTCGACATAAGGAGCACATGCGCCTTCCGGACCAAGTACTGTGGCGACGTGAGCAAGAGACATTGGGAACCGAGAAATTTAAAAAGTTTAAGACCGAGTAACGTGGTGTCAGTTAGAAGCCAGCCGTGAACTAAAGTGTATCAAAATTGACTCTTCCTTATATAGTACATAATAGTACGAACAGCAATAAAGCTAATTCTTTTACGTGCCGGGAATCACCTTTAATGCAATCTAAAAGAAATAAATTATTGGCTGGTAGTACTTGTAGTAAGTTACGATGTCCTAAGTTTATAACTGGTTTGACAAAAAAGGGAAACTTCTCCGTTAGTTACTATAATCGGATTTGGGGAAGGGCTCGACCACTCCGCATGGGAAATTAACGAGTGTAGTGCGCACTACACTACAGGTATCACGTGTAAACAGTTTTGAATTATTCATTTTATGTTTGTTCAACCGTACAACTTATTTTATTGAATAACTCCTCATGAAACGTTGTAGTTATTTCACAAAAATGAACACATTTTGATACAAAAAAAATACAAAAGGCAGCCTTATTAAGGTGCCATCAGGTATTAAGGAAAATTTGTTCCAGTTAATATTTGAAGATAAATTTAAAGCAAACTTTTACTATACGATATTAAGCCGGAGAATATATAGGTAGGTATAATACAAAACTATACAAAGGTATATTATTCGTGTACGGTCATAATACCTCCGTCGTCAGTTTTCATCTTGATTCGTCGAGTACCGCCTCTCGCTGGGGAAATTACAGCTACACTGCCCGACTCAGTAAGCGGCTTAACTCGTTTAAGACTATGTTTATTAGTAAATAAATAGTATGCCTTAGATAAATGTTAAAATTAAATATCCCCTTTTATTGTCTATTCAAATTTAACCGTCGGCTTTGTTATCGTAATTTAAGTAATATCATGTACTATATACATACTTACATATGAGAAACGATAGCAGTAATATGTAAACAAACTTTATTTAAAATGAATAGAACATTCTCATTAATGAGCGATTAAATACACATAAGTCCACCTCGTATAAATTAGTCACTACGCACTGCACCTACAACTCTATATTTTACTGAAATCCGACTGAAATATCAGAGACTTTTCAAAGATCCTAATCCTAGTGCAACCGTATCAATGACAAGACTGACCTTTAAAATCAGATAGTAACAGCTGGATTGAGGCAGGATAGGAACTAGCTATTTAATTATAAAACTAAATCTACCCACAGGTCTCAGTGTGAAGATCAGGTTTACATTAAAAAGCACTTCGCTGTGAAGCGCCAGAACTGCCTGTAATAGCTACGTAACAGCGGGCTGCGAGATATTATATAAAAAAAGTTCCTCTCCTTCATTCAACTACTTAACATACATACCTACATGTATATACTAGTACTAGGTAAGTTATACCCTAGTGATCATCAGGTGTAAATGTGTGATTTAAATGTTCAGTGTTTAAATGGTCGCTTATGGGAAGCAGCGTAGGCTGTGAGAGAAGCTATGCTGTGCGATGCCCAACTCGCATGCCCACTGTGGGGATTGTGGGCACAACCTCAGGGAAGGCTTATCTGTAGCAGTGGACTTCAATAGGCCGATGATGACGTTTAAATCAATTATTACTTTCTTCGCAAAATTACGGATACTTCGCATATCTATGTGTACGGAAAATTAATGACTCTCTTAATATTTCACTATCACTAATATTTTATTAACACTAATATATTGTGTTCTACACTCCTCTGCCTACCTCTTCGGGGATAACAGGCGTGATGTTACGTACTAATATTTTATTAAGTTAAAAAACGACTACTTGTTTATATCCTCGAGCTTTGCCAAAAGACGAGACCCACACATACCGAGGTGTATTCAAACTTTTGTATCGAAAAACAATACTAACGCATATGCTACATATATTTCTTTTCCTATTACCTACATGTCCAAGGTAAACTAAACGACAACTGTGCCAATGGGACGACTGGCTCCAGACATTCAAATGTCTGTATTGGAGAAAGGTAGAAACTAAAAGTAATGCGAAGGGCTCTCTCCGATACTCTACGTTTGTTTTGATTTCGATCGAGAGTCATCCAGTTAGTAAGTGGATATGAAAATTCAATGACACATTTCAGACTTGATAACGCATTGTGAAACTATACAGTGAATGTCAGAATCTCATTTTTACGGCATCGCCATCTGATATTAATAGACTGATGTACAGAAATCTATTATTATTATATTATCAAACCGGGCCCCTTACAGGCTCGGCAGACAGCGGCGACTGCCAAGTATCTATATCGCTACAGACCTGACGTGCTTCTTTACCATTCATTACTATGTTCATAAATTATAAAATCCCGTTTTTGAACAATTGGACCGAAACTTAAACGTATACATAAACCTTGTTCTCTGCCGCATACAAAGATGACATTTAAATTGTATACTCGCGGCACAAAAACGTTACTGTATGAGTAACGTTTAAAGCTACATTCAAATTTGCAGACCGTGTTTCTCATATGCAGCAAACATTCTCAGTTAAATTGTTTCATCTATTCCGTGATTTAGTACCAACACAGTTTATCGTACGCGTGTCGTATCGCGAGTAATGTAATTTAGTTTAGTTCATCGGTGGCAAGTCAGTTTCCTTATTAGCAGATAGTTAAATTAGGTTTCAAACGTTATAAAAATTTTGTTATGATGCAATTTTTGGCTTATTGTTAGACAAAATATCATAATATCTACTTAATAAATTTTGAGGCCAATTCGGAAATCATTACAAATAGGTAAACCAAAACTCTCTCAAGTCTTTTTAACTCAATCAGTTTTGTAATATTTTCAAATTAACATCTAAATTCAAATGTATAATATTTTTATTCTATCTAGGAATGATAACCTCCGATCTCGCTACGATCGCGGCCTTGACGGACCATCAAGATAAAACACATGTGAATTAAGCGTATATATAATTATGAATAAATATGGTACCAATAAAATACCATTCGTAAACTCTCAAATGCTGCCGACGTGGCTCCGATTGACATTAAGCACATTTTATTACGCATTAAACTTTTTCATGCGTCCATGAGAACTCTTTATGTATTTACTTGCATTCCACCGATCACGAGAAATCATTTTATGAGATTTTACTGTACCGATAATGTAATAAAAGTGGCGCAGACGATATTACCGTTTAAAAAATCTAGTCGAGTTTAACCCATCGAAGACACAAGTCTGCGTGTTTACCGAGAAAAAAGCATCTACGTTATGGCACCGCAGTTCGAAGCAGTTGCACTCGCCATTGATAAGAGTATGAGTTCCTGGGTGTTGATGTATCGAACGAAGTGTTTCCCAATCATTTTTCTGCCATGGCCCGGTAATTTTCACTGTCCCCTCGTTAATAATATTTAGTGCGAAGTATGGAGCTGCAGCTTATTTTTTAGATTGTTTTTTAGATTTAGCTTTATTGTGAGACACAGTCTCGCCCTAGGAAGTCCGGCTGTCAGTCGATTCACGGAGTCGTCCGAATACTGTCTACATATATCGTTATGAACAAATGTAAGACTATATAATTTAATAAGACAGCGTAACGAGGTAAGGATGGCTATTATACATATATTGCCGCGGGAACTAATAAAAGGGAAATGAGGTTGTAGTGAAACGCGCTAAGCTTCGAGAACTAGGGCGTAATAACAAGTTAAATACATACTGTGGCACGGACGGGAACTACGCGCTACGGACAAGTTCGTCGTCGTAGCGCGGCGCGGCGGAGCACTTCAACATTAATAGAAATTAACTTTATTCGAACGAGGACACTTAAAAACTGGGGGGCACCCTGTTTTTAAGTGGTCACAGAACACTATAGAATTACATTAAGAGAGGAGAATTATTTTCATCTGAGAAACATATGCTTGTAAGGTCAAGGCGTGATCACGAAGGGTTCAACAACCTACACGTATAAAACTAGCCCGAATAAAGCTTTAATGTGCGTACGATAGTTATTTCGGAAACGGCAAAGTACCTAGTACCGTATTACTGTGGTGTAATAACATTGTACATTACGCTTCGGTCTCAGCGGCTAATAACATGAGCATTCCGCTTGTGTTTATTAGAAGAACTCCCATTATACAAAAATAATTAGTTACCCATCTTCAAAGTACAACTCCAAAGTTCTTTGTTAAATATCCTGTTGATCTAATTTATTGACCCAGCATGATGAGACAGGTTGAGGCTGTCCATTGCTAACCGAGACAAATACTTGTAGTGATTCAATAAAATCTATTTTAAATTTAGAAATAAAAGGATCAGTACTAATATTATGTACCTCATCTCTCATAAAATTTTGTGTGATGTAAATATGATAACAAGGCGTACGGTGGTGCGTTTTGTACCCACAATTGTAAACAAGAGAAGTAAACAAACACCCCGCTAGCCAAGTACATATTAATAATCCAAACATCTTTATTACATTACCCGGATTACAATCCGAATCAGTTTCCTTTGCATCCTTTAGAAAGGAAAACAACAGCGCAAGCGCTTCTGAATACACAGATATAATTGGAATGGAACTATATCCGCAAACAACGCCTTCTCGAAGGGTTCTAACTATTGAACTATGTCGATCGGGTACAATATACCTAGTCGATGCAGGAGACATACACGACACAGCGGTCGCTCCGGCGTAGGACTAATAACGGCGAGAGACAATTTCCGGTGCAATTGCCTGCCGGCTGCATGGTTAATTGCGCTCGCGGCTGCACACTCGAACGTGATCACGGAACTCGACACAACACAACGACAGCAGCCACTAATTCGCTCCGGACACAACAATTTGTTTCATTTTGGTTTTAAGCTTCTTGGTTCTACATAATCATTTAAAGATACTAAAATATTACTTTGGAAGCTTAATGGGGTAGCAAACAAAAATAAAATATTTTTTTTATTTTTTGTTATTAGGTAATCACATGCCAAAGAGAAAATCGTTCCCCATTATAAACACACACAATATATGTAAAAATACACACGAATATACATATGAATGCCAAAAACTCTTCACTGCGCTGGTCTAAAAAAGTAATTCACACGCGAACTGCTCACACTCCACACTAAGCGCGGGCCTGTGAGTCGATCTTCCGGCGCAGTACTAATACCGGCTCGGAACAATTTCCGGGCCGATTTTTTTTTTATTTATTCTCGTACAAAAAGAAAATACATGTTACAATTTACATGAAAGGGTGTAAACATAACTTTTGAGTTTTACCGTACACCCTGCGCCGTCGATACAATATAACATTAAATGTGATATAGGTGGCTAAGTAAACATCTTAATTGACGCTCCTCAGTATATACCGCACATTCACTTCACACATACAGGTGTTTTTATTTTCCCTATTTAATTTTTTTTTTTTTTTTATATTTGATACTGTACACTGTTTTCATTTTTGCTTGTTTTGTTTATGTGTATTTATCTTTTATTAGTTGAAGATAGTATTCCTTTAATTTATGTTTGAAATTTTTATTTGTCATTTCTTCTCTAAGATTTTTAGGTATCTAGGTGATTAGGTAAGGTATGACATAATTTAGCCGTCTTTTGCCATATAGGTTATTACATGTGGATAGTTGAAGTTTAAGGTTATTTATAGTTATATATTAAGACTGGCTGCGTCGAACGTTAATAGGACTAGTGGCGGGACGGGGCGCGTCGGAGGCCTGCAGGAGCACAGTACGCGCACGCTCTCCCGTCGCTCTTAATGAACTTTAGCAATAAGGCGGTGAGCACTGAAGCGTCAGAGCGGTTTCGCAAAAACCAAGTTACATAAATATATACAAGAATTGCTCGTTTCACGTATTAGACGTGTTGTAAATGTGAATTTATTTTCCAGACAGAGAGAAATGCCCAGACAATAAATTTCAGAGTAGTATGAACAGATAAAAGGAGAACGTACGTAAGGGCAATTTTAGTGGCAGTTGAAAAGGAATTGTAAGCTCTAGGCATCTGTCCCACAACCCAAAATCTGTGCTGAAGTTACGGTTATTTACAACAATACCGAAATATTGAACAGCACGGAGCTTATTATTATACTAGGTTATTACAGATTAAGTAAAAGTTTATACGTGCTATCAAAATGCCACGTTTATTTTGCGATTTTTATCAATCTCTAGTTTTGTGAAATCGTTTTTCTGTACAAAATATTTAATGCAATTTTTAGACACAAAAATCCTGTCATTCTCTGAATAATGAATGACTGTAATATAATAAAATAAATAATATACAAAAAATATAATAAATAAAAATATAAATAATAATAACCGAAAATTCCCAGATAACTTGGTATGTCAAAGATTAATCGTGGAGTGAGAACAAAGCAGGTAGAACGCACAGCATCACATGCGCGAGGCGCGGTGACTTGGGCATTAATCCTTCAGGACTTAAAAATTCAAGATTATGTAAATATTTCAGGAAATAACAGGCATTCCTATGACGCAATTATATATAAATGAACAAGCTTCCGTTTCTACTTGTGACTAGCTGTGCCTGCGACTTCATCCGACTGCGACTAAGTTATTACATTAGCTTTCTGCCAGTGAAAATAAAAATTATGATGATGATTATTATTATTATAAATACATTTGTGTCAGTTAGGCATCAATCATGTTCGGAAAACGAAGAGTCCGAGCTGCAACAAAGCACGCCTCGGCCGCCGACGGAACGACAGCGCGATAAAGCGTTCCGTCATTCTCTACACATAGTGTTGTAAAGACAAAGCCAGAATATTGTGTTGTGAGGAACAATGCCACTTTTAGTATAAGCCCTTCTAAATAAACAAACCTACTCGACAGGGGTATTTATAGAAAAAAAATACTAAAAAACATTCAATACAACTACGGAATATTATATAATAACTTGTCCATTGCAATCTGTGTAATAGATATTTAATACGCGAGGGACAACTGCGTAAAAACGTAAACTGTTTATTTTTCAAAGCTAGAGAATTTGACAAAAAAGTATCTATAAGCCACTGGGAAACAATGCAGACGTAGGTACAAACATACATAGATACTATTATATACACACACACGCATTTATAACAACTTACAAACATACACATACATACATATATATACTGGTTTTATTACATGACAATATCTTGAAAATTTCAATAGGAAAATTGGAAACAGTATTAAGAACCTAAGTACAGAAATACGTAATATACCGACATGTCTGTAATATAGCAATAACTAGAAATTTAGAAATTCGACACAAAATCAATTTCAGCTTCTCGTATAAACGACGATGAAATATGATAAAATCGAAATATGTGGCAAGTATTGCATTACGCTCCCCGGCTCCTTCCCTATATTGAATCCGGAGATGAAATCTTGACAGGAATCGTAGAGGCGGCCACGGAAATCTATGAACTTTAAAATTGTCTTTTTACTACATGTCTTCAATATGTGTTCACTTCGCGGAAATTAGACATACATACTGCTTGTAAATCAACAATTTGTTTAGGCATATTTAGATTATACATATGACAGAACTAAGTTTTTATTTATATGACGCACATAAAATTAAAAATGAGCGATGTCTTACAATAAAGAACAATATTCCATAACCATCAATTGTAAAATATTGATAGCGATGTTGTTTAGCCATTAAAGTGTAGTATTAAAGCTATCAATTAAAGCCAGTACCAAGAAAGCATGAAATTGGAGGCAACTGATCGCAACGCATTGCCCCACAACCCTCGTCAGGATCCTCGTAACAAAGGAAGGATAAAGCACCTTTCGAACAATAAACTATCGGTATACAATATTGTAAAAAATACAATACTCCCGTATTTTTTCTAAATAATCGTAACATGAACAATACAGATTATAGTCTGAACATCTTGCAGTCTAATGAAGACCTTACAATTTGGCACATTGTACATGCCAGCATGAACATGACACTAGTATCATGCCAATAATGATCCTGTATTTCATACGCGATCTTGTCGTATCTCGAAAAAAGTATGAAGCTAATGTGAGTTCTAAATCATTTTTTTTTACGTCAGGAAAGCTCAGTCGAGTGCCTACCGCCACGGGGCCGACGATAGGTTATGTCGGGCTCTAACCGGCTAAAAACCTGACGGTGTTCCATCGCGCCACTACGCGGCGGAGCCACG
>DWTO01004895.1:0-11142 GCA_018244755.1 Jemadia pseudognetus
AGTTTGTTTCCCCAAGTCAAGCCAAACGTTTGTGGAGGTTGGAGTTTGCGGCAAGCGGCAAGCGTGTGGATGCCCCAGAACACATTGTATAATATTACGTAACATAGATAAAATTACATAGTAGAATATTTAAATCAATATTTTATTTACTCAGATATTGATATCAAATCTTGTGATTCGGACAATATAGATATTCTATCCTATTCTATATGCAACAATATGTAAATATCCTCTGACACGTAATACAGTCTTGCCTATTGTATCATTATTATGGGCCGTGTACGCAATATTCTACAGAAACTCCAAATCCATAACGAGCGGAGCGTGTAGAGGCACATTGAAGCGGGATCTATTTGCATAGAAATGAACCGACTGGCCAGTTAACCGACATTACACACAGAATAAATAAATCAGTAGGCAGAATGATAGATGTTACACTGCGTAATCTGGCTTTGATTGGCGGTTCCAAGTGATGTTAGGCAATCGGGTATGCGATTTGGTTTTCATTGGCTTTACCTGTCGTTGCATTAACGTGACGTTGAAATGTCATACCAACTTTTTTATATTTTCCGAAAGGTTATGGAGGATATACACAGGATCCATCTCCCAAAGTATTCGCCTCATGTACTGGAGGGTGGAATAACTTTAGACTATTCGAAAATTAATACTGAAAATTATTGGATTATTAAAATGTATTCGACTATTAAAATGTATTATCGTATACTAGAGAAAGAGAATATTGAAAAATCTGACAATAGGTTTATTCACTGTACTCGTACAAGCACGCCGCTGTGACGTCATCACGCGGATCTCAAGTTATCGCGCGCGAGTTACATTTTAATTTTATCACTGGTAACCCTTAGTTTGTTTATTTCTAATAGGTTTATAATAATTACTTAACATCCATACACGTACACCTCCAAGTTTCAATACTTTAGCTGTAAGCTGGCTCTGAATCCACGCACACGCCGCAGATGTATTTCGTAAGCTTTTGTTAGAACAACTAAATAACAAACATATTGATGATATGATTTGTATTGTGTATGGTTGTGAGTAAACTAATATGTTACTTGTTTATCAGTAATTTTTTATATGCACATCATCAACAGTCTGTCTTAGATCACTGCTGGACTTCGATCTCCCCTACTGAGCGCTATCGCAAAGTGTTCTGGCTTACACCATCCATCTTCTGCCAGAAGCCTTTATCAGATCGTCGTCCCACCTAGCTGTGAGTTGTCCGACACTACAGTTGCCAAACCACGTTTCCCACTCCAGAACTCATCTGTGTATTATCCATTAGTTATACTTAAGCTTCGATCAGGTTAATAGCATGACGTTAACAAATTGCATAAACTATAATAACATTTATAACATGAAGATTGTAATACCCGAAAAAATATACAGCTATCAAGTTTTACAAAGTATAATTACTGTTTATTCCGTATCCAATTTTTTGTAGTAAATTTTCCATGTGTAGCAATAGTTTTTTTTTCATAAATGCACTCGTATATAGACCGTAAACACTCTGCGTTAAAAAGCAATTCAGATTTCCATAGCAATGAACCAACCGGCCAGTTTGTTAGCTGGAATTACACATAGAATAACTAAATCAGTACGTCGTAAGATAGATGCCTCAGACTGCGTAATCTGACTATAATTGGCATTCGAGGACGTTATGAACGATAGAGGCACGCAATTTGATGAAGTGTACGTAAAGTTGTAAAGGCTGAACATTCCTTGCTCAGCTGAGCTGAAAAGTTATTTCGTTGGAAGTCTGGTATTAGCACCCATGGTTCGCTCAATTCAAGTTATTTTGCCGCAGCAGAAAAGCTTGTGCTATGATGTTTTACGCCGCTTCACTCAGCTTTGTTATACAACGGATACACATAGTAATTTTGTTTGCGAGAGTATTGAGTTTTCTGCGGCAAGGCAACGGTATTTTTGCGTTTCGGTCTGTTTGAGGTCTAATGGGGCATGTCAGTTCGGATCTCATGATTGGTATCGGACCAAAGAAGATTGTTGTTCTTTTGAACATTTGCAATTATTACTTACGCGATTTTGCGTTACTGTGCTACACTACACAGATAGTAATGATTTATGTTAATATTAGCATAAGAAGAAACGGTTAAGGAATCACCGTAAGGGAATCAGCAAACTTTATAGTTCTCTCTAGAGTTCACTAAAGCAATTCATGTCAGTCAACCGGCACGTGCCCAGCGTGGTAGATTGTGGCCTTAATTTTTGTTATTTCTGAGACGAGTCCCGAGTTTTGATGGTGATGATAGTACGTTGAGCCAAATTATACAGATATACATTATTTAAATAAGATAATAGGTATGTATTATTAGCATAAAAAGATTAAACTCAGCGCTGAGAAGGTTAACCAAAATTGCCATAAACTAAATTTATGTTCCGGATTATGTATCTTATTTGTATTCTAAGGTTTCATTACAGCATTGCTAGAGAGGTCAGTGAATTGTAAACAAACGGAATAAATAATTTGGAGCGCCACGAACTGTTGGTACAGACGGCATAATCCGGAATCCGTAATTTGATTTTCGGCTCGAAGTGAGATTTGACTTGACGTGCCGTTGCAGCTGACGTCAATAGCGAAACTCAATACATCCTGCATCGGCTATTGTACTTTATTGTACCTACATCTAGGTGTACAGTTTCCAAATATTTGCGAATAGTAAGTGAATTTTGATACGAGAATAGTGGAGTACGGAATGATTGTACAATATTTGATAAAGGGTATATAAATGAAAAATACTTTGTGCATTGTGTTACCTACCTACTTGCTGATACGGTACCGATATGGTTCGTAACAAAGGTAACATCACGCCTGTAATCCCCGAAGAGGTAGGTAGAGGAATGTAGTAGCACACTGTCAGGTTTAACTAATTACTTTCCGTCCCACCATGGAAAAGGTGGTGAGTCTATTACTATACACCGGGCACAGATACAAAATTCGAGCCATTACTAGAAATGTAACTAGATAAATCCAATAGTACACGACTCGACATTTAAACCCAGAACCTCTGGATCAGCAGCCGAATCGCAACCACCCGACCAGCGAGGCGGGTAATCTTGTCATTCATCGATATATAAGATGTATAGGTATATGTATAGGAAATACGGTATAAGTTTTAGTTGAGATGCGAAAATAATGTCTTTGGCTGTTTGAGTAGCAATAGTAGTTGTACCTAATTACATATTAGTGTAAATACGAGTAGCTCTGTGCAGTGGTATTTTCCTGAATAAGTTTCGGTTAAAAATAAGCAATCATAAAAAAAATTTAGTGCGTTCAAACTTAATGTTTATCGTTGAAATACCCGTAACCTATCTCATATTTATTTTTAAGTAATATTGGATAATATCTGTGTTGTATTTTAGGTAAAACATAAGGAATATCTGATAGAGGACCCGAATATTTATTAGTTTACATTAATGGTCACATAATATTTATGAAATACAACGACAATATATTTGCATAGTGGAATCTAAAAACGATCAAGATAAATTTAAACATGCCATTGTTAGGTGCTACATAGATAAGAATCAACCTTGTTAGATTCTATGAATGACTGACCAATTAGTTGACCAATTTATTCGTCTGTGAACTGATATTCAATTCGACTGGATTCACTTGATCTAGCAAGATTTACAGCGATGTCAACAGTGACCACATTTGGGCACCCGTTGGGAATTTCCCGTTTTACATGACGCAATATGCTTCGTTCGATGCACTGTACATTTAAACAGGATCAGATCTAGGAAAATACATTGGTCTGACATCCAACTATATTGAGTCCAGTTTTAAAAGTAGACACTCACCTTGCCACGTGTATGCAAAGCTTTTAGTTAACGTTTGAAAAGCGATATTACTCGTATATGAAAACTCAGATATTGTTTCAATGTTCGCTTACACAAATATTTTTTTTTCGTTTCTGTGCCAATTATCTTTACTCTCGTCAATGAATACTTTCTCTATTTGAACTGTATTTCCTATAACTACGAGTAGAGTTAAAGCCATGTCTCCCACGTTGGACAAATACGGGCTGACAAGTACGTAGTCACTGTTTAAATGGACGAATATTTGAAGAAAATAATATCCATATTAGAATTATATAAGAGAAACAAAAGGTTTCATATAAACGATGGGACAAAACGGTCAATTAAGGACGATTGAGTTAATAAAGTAGTCTGGAATTTTATTAAAGCGCCTACAGAAATAGACCGCTTGTATTAATTCTTGACGTATTTAAAGTAGTGAATCCACTTTACTAATAGCTATTAATTGTGTTATATTACCAGCAGTTTTACAGTTCTGGTATCAGATGTAATATAACCTCAGGCCAGTATCTTGGAATGTCGATAGTGACCCGAGCGAGATCCGAACTTACATGCATGGAGTATTTAACCACATATCTATATTTGGGCGACTAAATTCAGCCTTCTGGCGATCCACGTTAAAATCGGTTCGGCTAATGTACTTATAAACAAATCATTACAACCATTTGTCCCAAATTGATCTATTCATTACAGGTGGTCCAATTAAAAACCAATCCGTCTTATTCAAAGGGAACACCTTCAAAAGAATCGAGATTTATTAATCGAGGCTAACATCAATCAATAACAAGTTTACGTAAACACCGTCAAATGATCAATGGCCGTTTTGAAAATAAATGTAGGCATTGAAAGCGTTTTTTTCAGTTTCCATTTTGTTCAAACATGTTTTTGTGTTTTTTTCCGATATATTTCTTAACAAGCAGTCTTTACAATATACTGTTCACTGTGTTATGTAATTAAAATGAATTTGTATTCAGGAATCCCTTGAAATTATGTAGAAAAATCAATCAGTTCTAAATTTTCATATAAATTAAATTTTCAGTTTTTGTAATATTGTACATGTATCTAACATAATAAAACAACACGCCTATAATCCCTGAAGAGGTAGGTAGAGGAGTGTAGTATACTCTCACGATTCACCAGTTTTCTTTACGTCACATTATGAAATAGGTGGTGAGTATAATGCTATACACCGGGCACATACCCAAATTCCGAGCCACTAGTAGAAAATATAATTTACAAAAATCCAATAGTATCCGCCCGACCCAGGAGAAATATAATATCGAATTTATTTATAAACGCGTTAGCTACTGTTTTATAAGTAGGTAATTATTATATTTTGATTCATTGTGCGTTGAATTATTATTACAATCGACTTGTTTGATCAGCGTCAAGTTATTTATTAAGTGCTATAGATTTATTACTTAATTTATTATACTTTGGCAATATCTTGTTATAAACATTTAACATTATTAGAAGGTTGCCGTCTACTACTATTAACATATCAGAAGGATATCTTTTCAAAGAGACCGAATATTCCATAGGAAATCGAAACTAAATAAAATGAATGTTCGTATGATATTTAGTTTAAAAGATCTTTTAGTACTCAGAATTAAGTTTATATAATTAATGCCTATATTTATCTATTCATAAACATCAGCCCATTGCAGTCCACAGATGGGCATAGGGTTGTGCCCATAATCTACATACTGTGTATGCGGGTTGGGGATCTATTTATTACACCTTTCAAATTATATTACAAAATGGAAGAAAGTCTTAAGTGAGAACGCAGTTTTATTTCCCGCACAGCCCGCACTCATGCTGGCTGTGTAACGAGCTTCCTCGAACACATTGGTGACCCCTCTGATGTTGTAAATGTTCATAAGTGACGGTGACCACTTACTATCAGGTTGGTCGTTTGGCTGACATCGTTTTAAACATTAAAAACATGCTACTAGACAATAAAACCATAAACAAAAAGTTTAACAATCACCAAAAAAAAATCTCTAAATGTCGGCTTCACATTCATTGTCTGCACAGTAAAAAACCATGAATTACAAGCTACAATATAACTCCGAGTAATCCTTTATAAAAATGCACGTACACGTAACTCGCGAGCTATTACGGTTTTTGTTCCGCGCTGGTTCGGACGAGGTCGTTGCGTTCGGCGCGATGATTCGACCCACATACATATATTTAACTATACCCACTTCCCCAACCGCACAATGTAATGAAAAAATGTGTACACTCACAGCTCCCGGCGTCACGTTTTTAGACATAACAATAATTGTGACTTCCAAATCCATTCCAATCAATTGTTATTTATGGTTTGGATTCTACACGTTGGCTACTCATCGAGTGTTACAAATGTCCATACGCGACGGTGACCACTTACCGTCAGGTGGCCCGTTTGCCTGTTTGTCAGGCTAAATATAAAAAACACCCACCCATCTGTTTTTGGAAGTCCACTTCTAGACATAGGACTTCCCTAAACGGTGCCGCACCATTCTATCATTGTCCTTCCGCAAACAACTCGTCGTTTATACGCCATTTTTCATATTTATTTTTAACCCATAAAACTTGTACAATCAAATTTTTAAGGATTGTAACTTGTAGAAACAAATTTTAAAAATCGGTGAAATTTACCATACAACAAAAAACAAAATCGTAATGGGGAAGCAAAACATTGGAAAATAACATGTACGACTTCTCCATGATGTTCTTTTGAGGCTCCATAGTCTCCTGTATCTGAAACTGGACAGCTAAGATTGTATTGAAGACGACGATGATGATGGGAAAATGTGACGTGCGATCGTCAATCCTAAAGGCGACTTCCAACTGAAGTTTTTATATCTTATTTAGAAGTTTCAATGAACAGACAGTACTTAAGTTTACTGAACATTATGTATTGTGTCATTCATATTGTGATGTAACAGCTGTGTCAGTCCCTCTTCACACGCCCGCGCCCGCCACGCTCCCATTAATGTCGGTACGTGACAATTGACAGCAATAACCTGAATTTGTTTTGCAATTATCAAACTCGCTGTCACACGACACCGATTCATTTGGTTTCTTTGTTGCTATATAATGAGTTGTAACTGATGTATGCGTGCCCATATATTATTATTCACGTTTTATTGATGTTCAAAATATAATTGCAGTTTATTAGCACGTTTCATTGTCATTATCATCACCCATATTGACTGTCATCTGTTATTAAACATGGGAATCCTCTCAAGATGAGAATACTTTAAGGCTTACACTTAAAATTTTCAATTCTATTTACATTTATATGCAAGTATATGCAAAAATATTTATAATTTAAAATTTGTTCTGCCTAATAAGGCAGCGACCAATAGGTCGAGTTGGTTGCAAGCCCGACTGCCGATCGAAAGGTCTCGGGTTCAATTCCCGGTTCGGTCGCTGTTGGATTTTTGTAACTTAGATTTTCGAGTAGTGGCTCGGGGTCAAGAAATGTGCCCGATGTATGGCTCACCATCAGTAGTGGAACTTAAACGGAACTGGTGAAACGCGGGAGTATACTACACTCCTCTTTGGGGATTACAGGGGTGATGTTAGGTTTTTTCATTTTTAATCTGCAGTTTTATTGTTATTATACCTATCAACAATTATACATTACCACTTTCGTCTTTAAATAAGAAAATACAATAGTTCAAAAGCTTTAACGAATCGTCAAATCAGATAAATTGTTGAAATTAAACTTTATTTTAATAGTATTCAGAATTTGATGTTTATAATATTTATTTGTTATGTAGAGTCAGCATAAAAATTAATTTAGTTCGACTCGAAACGACGTTTTAAAAAGCAGAAATATCCACAGTTACTTAGGTCGAGTATCCTCAAGGCGGGAGGGACGCTGACTGGCATTTCAAGTTTGAATACGATGTCGTTATGTATACACAGCCAGAGATCGTCGCGGATTAATTTGCTAAGTGGCGAATCGTTTCTCTACAGGCAGGTAGTCGTGATGTTTTTCAATTAAGCCCGCCCCAAGAGCCGCATTGAGAATAAAAACGTTAATTGTAAAGAACATCTAGAAAGCAGGTATATATTGCTTCCCAGTTAAATTAACGGTTTAAATATATTTAGCGCTTAAAAGAATTATCGTTTTTTTTTGTTCTTGTGTACGACTTAGAACTAAGGTGTACAAGGGCGTACTTAATGCTTTACGGCTTTCTATTTAAATTATATTGTGGTTATGGTGAGAATATGTTGCAGATGCATAAATAGAAAATATTAAGTCTATTTCAATTTTTATCTTTCAATAAACTCTATTCACCTATGATGACCTATCACTGAATCTTGATGCACCCAGATGCCTGCAGTTAGCCACATCGCATTATAGAAGGGCGGACTGCGTTCCTTTTACAAGACGTAGCGATCATTCGATGACCAAATAGAATTTGTTAATTGTCACTACGTAACATCACGCCTGAATTCCCCGAAGAGGTAGGCAGAGGAGTGTGGTACAATACCGCGTATCACCAGATACGTTTACGTCCCACTATGGCATACTTATGGTGAGTGTGGGGATCCTATTGCCATTAATTATTATCAATTATACTAGTAGTGCCATATGTGCTATTTATAGCTTCATAAATAGAGCCATAGAGCCTCTTCTTCAAATAAAAATGCGCTATAGGAGTAAAGTAGACACAATTATTTCTAATACCAATTAAACTGTCATGATCTAATATCATTTCTATTTGGAACGGAACCGGGCCGTCAATTAATTCCAAGTGACCTTTCGTGACTTTACCTTAACTAAATATAGTTATTATATCTTTCTGTGGCTAACTTTGTGATTGTGTATTGATTTTGCTATATTATTGATTATGTATGTGCCCAGTGTATGGCAATAGGCTCACCACCTATTCCATAGTGGGGCGTAAACGTAAGTGATGAAACGTGGGAGTGTTATACACTCCTCTGCCTACCTCTTCTGGGATTACAGGCGTGATGTTACGTTTGTTACGTAGTTTATCAATATCCCAGATAGTTCAATACCTACGTTACCTACTACATATTATACTGTGCAAGTGCAATTTAATACTAGTAGTATTTTGAACATCAAGTCACTCATCCTGAGAATGGCTATGCGACGAAAGTTTACGATCACGAATGAAGCGGTATGTAACGTACGTGTGATTCTCTAACTTTTTTATACATTCCGTGTGATGTAAATGCAAATGTTAATTTCTCATTTGCGAACGTTCTGTGAGAATCAGGCTATTGTTTTAAGAAATTTTCATTTGCTAATGTTATTTGGTCGATTCTATTACATACCCGTAGGAGGAAAATGAAACGTAAAATAACATCACGCTTGTAATTGCCGAAGACGTAGGCAGATGAGTGTAGTGCACTCCCACGTTTCACCAGTTACGGTTACATCCTACTATGGACCAGGTGGTCAGCCTAATGCCATACACCGCGCACATCCGAGTCACTAGTCTGAAAGATCCAGTATTGCCCGACCGTGGTTTGAACTCTAGTCCTCTCCCTCTTTCTCCTTAACTAACATTACTAACGAGCCAATCAAAGTATAGGAATATAACACAATAAACTAGTTTTCTATTAAACTGTTCATTTTCTCCGTCGCGACCTGCGCTTAGTAGGTGCTCGAATAGACAAATTATTTTTAAAAAAAAGATAGTTTGATGAACCTGCTCGTATTTTCAAATGTTCCTTTTACACTCAGATGATTAAAATAATTTTCGTCCATTGTCAGATGGCATACCACGGTAGAGATAATTTAATTTTAGTGAACCATTGAAATAGAAACGACGATGTCGAGGATCGATATTTTTATCCTGAGTGAAAGTAATCGTGGTTAGATAAGTTTTTAATGGCCATTAGTGTACCGAAAAAGATTTAATACCGGCATTTTAATTTGATTAAATTACTCGCAACGTTTACGAAAGATAAAATCATTTTGTAAAAGTAACGAATTGAATCCTTACAAAAAGATCTATTAGACAGCCAATAACTTTAATAACGTTTAAATGTATAACTTGTTCAATGAAATTAAATCCGTCTGGAGATTTATTTGCACTGTTTCGGGCTATAAATCGCGAACTTAGCTGACATGAAGGCACGTCCAACGCGGATTGGAACAAGTGCTTAATAAATTGAGCCCAACATTCCCTCGGCTATGAGAGGAAAATAGCTGAACGTACACATATCACCGCCCACTCAAAGATGCTCCATAAATCAATACAGCTGAATGGCTTCAATGCATAAAGTTATTAATGTGCGTAGGTACCTAAACGCGTTTCGCAACCCTCGAAAGCCATACGCAAATTAAATCCCAGCAGCGCAGATTTCCGGCCAGCAGTTTTAAGCGCCGTTTCAAAGAGTTACATTTACACTGTGGTGACCCAAATCGGATAGGTCGAGTCAGGCACGATTTTACTGAATGTGTATGTTTCGATTCGAACTAATATGTGTTGTGTTTGTTTCGATTCGATTCCCTTGTATGCGAAACAAATGGTATGTTCATGCACCGTCGTAATCGGAAAGTCGTCAAACAGAAGATTCTTGATATGATAAAGTTGATGATTTATTGTAATGATGAATAATTTTGGCTTGTTTTAGAGGTTTTGGGGATAAGTCTTAATGCTTGTGATGCGTGTTCTGAGTACGTTTGACCTTGCTTGCATCGATGAGAATGAAAAATTAGAAATAATATTTGAAATTATTATTATTGTTATTGTATCGTCAAGTTGGGTGCCTTAGGGAGTAGGCAGAGAGCACAGAGTGCGAATTAATTGAAAATAAAAGCTACGTAACATTGAATCGTTATTTAAATTATAATGTAGATACATATTTACTCGAAAATTTCATAATGCAGAACTCAATTATATTTAATTTAGCACGAAAGACGTAAACGAAGGAATAGCGAAAATAATTAGTATAATAAAGTAAGAACAGAAGCCAAGCAACATTCTCAGCCAAAAAAAATTTCAAATAACGAAGACGTTCGCCATTGCTATGGCAACGATTTTAATTGGTTTTTTATAGGTTTTTTTTTCTCTTTATTATTGTAGTTATTATAAAGGTATGTTTATTCCTTACAGATCTCCATAATCATATTTGATACGTGTAAATTCCGCTTAACCATACTGGGTCACCATGGCAGTCTGTGATCTTAGCTTTGTTGTTCCGAGAGAAGACCCGTGTCTTAGGTACATTGGTATAAGTATGGCGATAGGCTCACCACCTATTCCATAATGGGACGTAAACGTAACCGGTGACACGTGGGGGTGTTCT
>DWTO01004896.1:0-11141 GCA_018244755.1 Jemadia pseudognetus
CCAACGGGTGGACTGCATGCTCGTCTGCTAATTCCAAATTAAAAAAAAAAAAAAAAAAAAAAAAAAAAAAAAAAAAAAACATAAACACAATATTTTCTCTTTTGTTAAGAATGAGGCCAATTGTAAAACGTATTAAATTTTCCGTGGATAGGAATATACGTGAAAATTTAAGAATTCATTAATTCACGCTTAACAGATGACATTATGTTGACGCTCAACTATTTGTTTGATAAAATCGGCCAGGGCCAAATGTTGTAATATTATTATTATTTTCATGTCATAATTTTGTCCTGTGTTCTGCCAAACTACATAATGTACATACGTAGGTAAATTCGGAAACCGATTTCATGACATTTATATAAATCTAACTTAGTTTTATTCGATAATTTACCCTGAGACTTGCAAAAACAACTTTCTTTTTCTTATGAACATTTCAAACAATTTCGCAATCAAACAAATAATAATATATCGTATAATTTGCTGATTTTGAATAAAAAAATTAAAAAATAAAAACAATTTCAAAAATTCAAATGAACTAAATAGACTAATTAAAATTTAGTTTCATTACGTAAGTAATACTTTTCATTTTTCAATTAATTATTTTTTCTAAACAACAATGTGAACAAGACATTATTATACTGTTACGTCCTGCCCGGGTCATTAAACCAGCATTGCTCCATAAAGTCGCGAACATATTGTTCTCGGTACATTGTCCGTCACGGATGGCACCGCATCAATTTATTGGATTTTTTTCAACATTGTATCATTACAAATTTAAAAAGTTTTAGTTAGTGTCTGTTACAAAGTGTTCCTTATTTATCTGCTTCTTACATTTACGTATTTATTCCAATATTTTATAACCAATTTCAGTAAGTTACTTGAATGATAACGTGACCCGATGTGATGTGACCTGGCCGGCGTATTTTAGGCATATCCTGTAACGGCTACTGCGCTGATTTCTGTAAAGATATTATTATTATTTTAAAATAATGCACGGACTTAACATCTATACCTATGTTTTTCGTAAGTCGCTGTCATGACAAAAATTGTATTTAGAAAAAATGTACATAAATAGTAAATAGGAGAGTCAAGTATAATATTCTGTATCAGGCCAGCGGGGCAATCTTGTCTTTGACACTTGTCAATTTGAGAGGAGACCCGTGTCCAATGGCAGAACGATAAGCAGTGTTAATAATGATGATGTTATACAACGAATATGTTACAATATTCATACTGCAGTTAGGCATTAATAAAAACGTAAAACGTAACATCATAATTCTGTCTGCCTGTAATTCCCGAAGAGGTAGGCAGAGCTTACGTCCGACTACGGAATAGGCGGTGAGTCTATTGCCAAACATCGGGCAAACATCCAGACTCCGAGCCACTACTAGAAAATATAATAGCATAAAACAACAACATATAATAATAGTATTGTACAATACTAACAATATACAACAATAACAGTACCTACTACATTATAAGTAACATATTACATTACAAGTACATAGCATTTATATTTTACAATAATTTTATTGTAATCTTCTTTCACACCACTCAATGTGTACAAGTTGCGAAAATGTAGGTTTGATCAATTTAGCCGTTGTCATTTTTAAATCGTTCTAAAGACCTTCGAATGATATTGACTATTGTTAACTACCAATAGTAACCCAACGCAGTAACTTTTAACAAAACACCGGTAATTGACCCCATACAATAATCGACTGTGCCCGATTTTGCTAACTTCAGAAATTGCTTGCGATGGGCTAACGCATAAGAATCTGAATTGTACTAAGGAGTAACAGTCGTCGGTGTATAATTGGATGATTACAGGAAAGTGACAGGATTGACTGTCTGTTGCAAGGTCGACTAATGAACCAATTACGTGACAAGTTGACGGCGTTCGTTAGTCTGTTGGCATTAGTCGTTACGTATTGTGATTGGATCACAAGAGAGCTCCTGGACAAAAGACCGTTCACGGATAAAATCAGTAAAACGCATACACGAGTATACCTACAAAGATATGAAATGTATAGAAATACGTTATATGCTCAAAACTTTAGTGTGTTGTATTTCTGAATCACAGAAAAATTCTTCAAAAGTGGAATGATAGAGCGACGAGAGTCTCGAAGGAACAGAAAAGAGGAAAGACGCTAGATAAAAATTAGATAAAAGTATAATCACTTGAACCTTGCATTTTTATAAAATACTACTAAAGAATGAAAACTAAATAAATAACCAGTATATCAATATCAACACCGGTATATCAAACTAAAATAAAATTGAGAACTAAATGCAATAAGCCAAATTTAGGGATATGAGCTATGTTTGAATAGAATTGAAAATAATGACTAATTGGACCAGACAAGACGTTTTTCTACCCACATACAGCCGTCATCGGGTTCAATGTATTTGAACTGAAGGCAGTTCTACATACACTTATGCGACGTCAACGGAGGTTATTGATACAATTAGATCAATCTGACTTTAATGGATATCTGTCATACATTGTATTATTCCACTGACATTTTACAGCGATGATGAAATCAGTGCTGAGGAGGAGATTTTGCTATATTTACCTAGTCCTTAAATGTAACAACGCTTCCGCATCTTGTGTTCGGCAAATTTGAAAACTTTTTTATGGATATACTTTTCTTCGTAGACTTTATAGTCTTATAAAAGGAAAGTATTTGTTGGAGAATTAGACAGAATATTGATTTATGTAGATTAAAAGACTGTGCTGACTGACAAAAAAAGGAACAAAGGAAGGTCACCCACCCAACAGTCAAATCCATGACTAGAAGCAATCAGGCACGAAGTAGAACGGACATCCAACTAGTTCAGAACGGGAACATCTTGAGAGTAATGTTCTCCAACGTTTTATTGTCGTTGTCACTCTCAGGCATGAAAATACGTTGAACAAGACACATTGACTGAGGTTACGTATATTTATAGAATGTAGTAATCGCTGCCATTAAACTTACTGGGCAATTACGATTGACAAGCATTGGGCTTATAGTACAAAACTTAGCTTTAACCATTATGAAAGAGGCGGTGCCTCTGTAACGAGTAAAGAGAACAACTATGTATAATGATCAGTCCTTCGCAAAGTTCATTAAACATAGCGAATTACATAGAACCTGTTATATGCTATAACGAAGGAGTGATAACGTATTAGTGACAGGTTCAAAGGTGCAGCTCGATACGACAAATATTAATAAAACAATGACGCATAGTGCACATTTTATGTTGGTATTATTTCATTTGAGAGCTGACGTGACATTTAACACACTCATTTCCCTTCATTAGGAAGATACATTAAAAACTCACTTCAATAAAATATTATCTTTGTACATGATAATTTGAAGCTTTATTTTTTGCACAAGTATTTTATCTATAGTTTACATATTATGTATAATATTCCCCGGAGAATTTTTTCAAATTTTTATTATACAAATATACTAAACAGGATAAAAGGTTACTTCAACAGACTAGTACATATGGCGACTTTAATGAACTCAGAAGGGGAAATTAAGCTGAAGATTCTCAGGAAAAGCCTACCCTTATGGGAAATACATATGACAATGTGTATTTATTTACGTTCTTTACTAAGACCTGGCCTCAGCAAAAGCACAGCCCCGCCTTCAGTTAATGATTTAATGATCTAATAATGACAACTGGCTATATGGCACTGATTAGTTAGGATTAATACTTTACTAGGGTAAAGCTTATATTTAACAGCAAACTAAAGATGTTAAAGGAACTTTAACATGTATTTTGATCAGACTTATTTACACCGCACAGCACACGCCAGTGTTATCTCCGCCTTATGTTACGTACGTATGTGCATTTTGCGCACGGAACGCTCTCATTTCGTTCCTTAAAAAGCTCGTCTGACTCACTCGTGATACGTGGCGGTCAATCACACATGTGATAAATAAGGTACCAAGCTGAGTTATATCCACAGAACAGATATCAAGAAGAAATGCCGTACCACGTAATTAATCGACCGTGATCTAAATATACATGTAGGTAAAACCCGCGCACGGTAATTTAATATCACTAGGCTCATCAGGTTAATATGTTGTGTCTAGTGTTTATAGAGTGGCAATTAAAAAGAAAGACAACTTGTAACGTAAAATCACGTCTGTAATCCTCGAAGAGGTAGGCAGAAGAATGTATTACACTTTATTGTCGTACACTGGGCGTATTTCCAGGCTCCGATCTACTACTAGAAAAACAAAGTTAGAATAGTCCAATAGTTCCCGACCTGGGATTTCAAACTAGGACCTCTCGATCAGCAGTCACTTGCAACCAACATGAGCAACGAGATGGACAAAGACAGACAAAGACAACTCCAGAGTCTAAAAGCATTTAGTGGTTCATTCTTGACAAAATTTAAAATCATTATAATCTTCATCAGCCTATTGCAATCAACTGCTGGACATAGGGCTCATCTAAGGCGGTAAAAATTCAACGTTAATTCGTTTTACAAATTTGAAAGTTATGAAAGTTTACATTTGTGTCAAAAACCGTACCTACCTCTGTAAATCTCTTTTCTTTGCTACGTACTGTTCGATTACCAACTATCTGTCTGACATTGACAATGCGAAAAATATGTTAGTTTAGTTAGATGAGTGTGCCAGGATTCACATTTCACTCCTCTGAGGTCGAGGGCTGAAATCTTAAACAATATGTTGTAATCGGCTTTGCTATTGTACGTTAACGGATAATTCTATCAACGCTAGTACTAAAATCTATGGTGTTTGTTTATATAGATTTTATTTGAATTCAAGTAATTAGCATGTAGTTTTTAATTGCCGTGTATAGGCTCTAACGAATGACGAAACATATGTAAATGAGTACAGTAGATAATAATATGCTAAAAATTCATAATGGAGACCATTATTCTTTCATGATATAATGATATCATGCATCATTCATATCATCAAAAAGGTGAATGTAAATTTGCCAAATTATAAGTTGAAAAGGTAACTATGTGTGCGTGTATAGAGTGTATGTATACATGTACATATGTGCTCATTTATATGTTTTATTTGTTTGCCTCCTCCTTTTGCTATATCTGGTGTAAAGTTGACAGGGTGAACAAGCTTTGAGAATTAAGTTCGCTATATTCTTGTTTTATTCTGCAAGTTACGAAACATGAATGAATGAAGGCGTGACTGTACCAAGGAATGAGTGACTGAGTGAATGAATTAGTAAGAATATTACCATAATAATGGTATACACAGGTTAATGGGGTAAAACGTTACAGTACTTGGCAGCAATAATGTTGTTTACTACTTAACATCATAATATCACGCTTGTAATCCCTGGAAAGATAGGCAGAGGAGTGTAGTAAACTGCAACGTTTCCCCGGTTATATTCTATTGTTGTAAAAGGGATGAGCATATTGCCATACACCCGCCACAGTTTTAGATTTTTACCTGGTGTTTTAGACTCCTAGCCACTGCTTAAAATTTTAACTAGAAATTATATTTTAAAAATCTATTTATACCCGACTAGGGTTTGAACCTGACACCTTTTGATCGGCAGTTTATTACTGTACTGGCATTTAAGCACGTACAGATTTATGCAACTTGGTATCGCATATAAAAAACAGCATACGACAAATAAACCAATGATTGAAAATCACATGACGATATTTTTGTAATGCGACGTGGCAGCACCGAACACAATAAATACACTATTAAATAAATGTGCTAAATAATTGAATTTATTCATCGAAAAGCCAAGCTAGCTGACATTTGAAGTCGAATCTCGAATCATAGTGGCTAGAAATAATTTAAAGGGCCTCATAATGTCTGTGTGGTTAATAAAATCATTGAAATACATTCAAATTTTAATGTCCTAAATGGTTTTCCACTTGGAAGCTATTAGTTCAATGTATCCTGGAAGAAAAAATAATGTCGAATCACTTTGTTTTTCCATTCATTAAGAATCATAATTGACATTAAGTTTTTATTTCCTGGCACTCAGACGGTCGTCGGTCTCGACACGAACGTCATGACGTATCTATCCGATATTAACAATTTATATGTATGTAAAAACACATTTAGATATAAGAATAAAGTATTTTTTCATATCATATATAAATACTTCTCGTTAAGAAATGTATAAAAACTCAGAGAATATTCGAGAATGTATGTATGTTATGTATGTTGATCTACTTAGCTCGCCGTTACATTCACCACAATGTAAATAATTAAACGATTTTATAGAAATTTAGGCGTAATAATGATTGGAATTAAGATAATGGATATTTTCTGTGGCGAAAAAAACCTTTTTCTTTTTACAAAAGCGCATGAGACGCCACTGTTAAGATTAAGACGTTAATATTTTTTTAAGCGAGACACAATATTAAGTTTTCATCTTCACGCCTGTATTTCCCGAAGGCACAGACAGGAAGAAGAGTATAGTACGTACATTCCCACGAATCACGTGTTAAATTCTACGTCCCGCCATGTAATAGGGGGTGAGTCTAATTCGATGTACAGGCGAAAATGCAGACCTTGAGCTACTACTAAGAATTCTAAGTTAGAAAAACCAAATAGTCTCCGACCCGGGAATTAAATTCAGGTACTCTTGATCAGCAGTCGCGCTTGCAGCCACAAGACCAATGAAGCAATCAACATTGATATTTATTTTTAATTATTTGTTTATTACACACAGCCGGATCTCACGATATCGTTATTATCCAGCGGTTCATCCTCATACACAGGTAGAACATTAATTCGTAATGTTCACAAATGTAAAGTTCAACAGTAACCGTCAATTTAGTGTCAAAGCAAATAAGCAACTCTATTTGTATGGCATATTAGCTCAAGGTGCTATTAAAGCTACGGTTTCATACAGTAAACTCGGATCAACACTGACCATGTATAGATTCGTGACTAATTAAACAGATCTACAAATATTAGTCTAGATTCCGGAGCATTGTCCCAAATGTGCTGCCTTGTGAGATGCCAATATTCTAGGTACGTAGGCAAACAATTTCCTGTGTAATTTGTTGTATGTGGTCGTGAATCAAACGGTTCAGCGATCAACGTCGGCTTCTCTATAAACAGTGGCACTTGTGTATGTACGTGTGAAGGTCGGAGCACGGTAGCAGAATGGTGCCATAATGAGAGATGTCTGTTAGTAACAACATCACCACGGGGAATTCAACCAGTGCTTTATTGTTCTGGGACGAGTTTTACTACTCTTTGTTTATGTTTCACTACTCTTCCTTAACCTGGCTACTAGTGAAAATAAACATTTTGCTTTATTTTTGGATGCCTGCATGAACGATTTCTTAATCGAAAAACTTTCCAATACTTCGCTCTTTAGAATCATCATTAGTATCAACTTTTCTTAGTCTACTGCCGAGCATAACCTCTCAAGGGAGAGAAGTTTTTGCCCATAATCTCCACGCCGGGAAATCTGGTTGGGAATAGCAGAGCATAAATTTTTGCACCACCTATGCTGCTGCCTGTAGGCGGTTATGATATTTAGTCTTACCTGAGTACGCTGCGCCATATCGTGCTCAGCTAGCGCCGGGTTTAGTCGTCTCTTACGACACCCCGATATCCCACTATGGGATCTGGGAATGTATTCTTTCTCCGCCCTGACGCGGTTGTGCTTCGTTTCAAGAATCATTATAAATTTATTATCAACAATTTAATTTTTTAGGTTAGACAGGTATGTTAATTTTTATGTTATTTACGGTGAACATACGAAAAAACTGGTGAGTACGGTCCGGGCACCTAACTAAGCGATGTACACGGGCAACAATGACCGCGATTGCAATTATTATAACAACTCGTCTTGCATCAGCTAGCCATTCACCGGGCAACATGGCATTGCTATACAATATGCATCGTGCAATATCAGAGCCATTATCTCGAACAATACAGATGATATCATTTGGATGTAATTAGAGAACCGCGAGCAAATGTAATGTGCATAAATTGATCGGCACTAAACTTTGGCGCTTCATGTGTGTCACGGTCGTTATTTGAATGTGTGGATGTCTCGGATTTTAATTGAATTGTCGCGGAAGGCAATGACAAAGTATATTTTACATAATGAATAAGGTCACTTACGCATAGAGCATCTTATTAAATATCAGTGATTTTTATATTACGAGGCTCGACCAATTTTATATACTCGTTAGAGTATTGCCTAAAAGCAATTAACGGACTCAACAAAACAGCCTTTAACTTTGCATCGAGAATATATAAACAGCGCCATCTACTTCAAGGCTCACACGCAATCATTCTACCAACCGAACCTGCGCATACGTTCGTAAGTACGAGACAAACTGGCGGGCTATATTAAAAAAACAACGACATCTTATTTTACCCTTGCATACTTGTATTTATACTTAGAAACAAAAGCTCTTTGTATAAGATTCTACATAAATGTATAGGATGCCAATTGGTAAATATAATAAACTTTGCGATAATAAGTTTAGCAAGGGTACTGTTACCTCTGTAATAAATAAATCAAAATTGAATTACTTTATAAGAATGTGAAATAGATCTATATTAAAAATTGTATTGCCAATATATTCCACTGCGTGTTATCGAAAGACATTCCGTCTTATGTCGTCATCAATAGTAGATGTTTGATTGAGCTGTGAAATACTCTTTTTGATTCGAATTATTGTTTGAAGACTTACTAAGAATTCCACTTACCACCCAATAATTACTTGCCTACCTATTATATTAATGGCACAGCGGTAACTGTTACGTCCTGTGAGGTATTGCTTCATAATTCTGGAGTGTTCTGTAAGTTTATAGATTAATATAACATAATCCAAAATAAAATTTGCACATCAAAAACCAATTACCGCAACCGCGAATGCTAATTTGATTTTACTTTACACGGATAGCATGAAAATCCTTTACTTTAGAAGGTAATTGCTTCACATATACTACAATAGAATATTCGTAGTCATTCGTGATTTGATTGCTGGCTTCACGTAAATATTTCTATTCGTTGTCTGGGAACATTTTGGAGAAATATTTTTATAACTACCTGCTGTGGTTTTTTGCTCGACGTTCCCACAGCCCACGTACGTTCATAGTTCATATATACACAGTATCTAGCGCGAGAAGTTAAAATTTGTAGAATAATAGCGAATTACCAGAGTCGACATACCCTCAATTTTTAATTATTATACCACAGGACCGGGTAGTACAAGTACTCAAGTAGCGAATGGACAATCGTGGTAGGCAGACGCGTTTATGGTTGCAAAAATGAATTCCCATTGCTACTTCTACAATGTATAAAGTTATCAGTATATAGTTGTGTTTCTGAAGGTCAATTAACAACTTCTACAATTTTCCTTGTACCGGAAGAGGTAAAAAAGACAATAAATTAGCTTTCCGCACATGGGGAACATCTCAGTTCTTTGAATGTACAATATGCTAAATCACAGCGCCTTCGAAATGCGTCAGAGCAATGACTCAATTAAAGGGTTTATCTGAAGACGCTCCTGACTAAATCCTGACTATATACTAGATGATGCCTAAACATCATCATCATTATCGCATATACTATTTCTCAACGGTATCTTTTTATCAGAAGGCTTGACCTCTTTTACAATTTCTTTTCAAAACTAGTGATTGAAACTTAATTTTAAAGATTAGGTACGCTACCCGCCTGGTAAAAAGTAGATTAAATGTTACGTTTGAATTAAAATCGATTATTTGACAAAAATTCTGTACAAATAAAACGATATATACCTATTATATTTTAACAAGATTACATTATTATTGTTAGCTGTTTGATCACCGAGAATTCGCACGCGTTAGCTACTTACTACTAAATCATATTTAAGAATATCGAAATAAATATATTTAAGGTTTTATAGTATCAATTTAATCATGTATCGGCTTAAGTCACTTTTTTTTGGACAGACTGACTAATTTCGGATCTATGAGTAATCCTTCTTTATAAGCTTCCGCTGATTGCAACGAGGTCGCGGCGGGGACTAAATCGGGAATGTTCAAACAGTTTATTCTTATGATAATGTGGAAAGTTATTAAATAAGGGTTGTAAATCGGTAACATATATCTAATTATTATTATTATATTAATAATATATAATTTCTTCAGTAACTAAACAATCTTTTGGGCTATAGATAATTAACAAGGGCTTATTAATAAATGATATTATCGCATTTTAATAAATTCTTAACGGAATCATTGTTAGCTGATTTAATTGTTGTGTCAAAGTGTGAAACAAAATAAATGCTTAGTTAATCAAAGATGACCACACACATAGAGTAAGGGTACAAACGGAAATCAGTAGGTACTAGTATTACTTCTATACGATAAAATTATTCGCCCGTAATATTTGATCAGGTTCTTAAATGATCACTATATATTCCAGGTACATCCAAAGACTACGACTCCGTTACGTTGATGAATGATTATATTATAATTACGTTTAATAAAAAAAAATTATTATTTTGTAATATGAGTTTAGTTTAGTAAATGATATCGCAATGTAAAGTGTATCAGGTATTATAATATACATTTTAAAGCAATTATCAGCATAGCGCGACGCAATAAGTGCGACGAATCTTTAACAATAACAGTACCTACCACTGTCGATGTGACACGAATCACGATTACTAAAAACAAAAGTGTGTTGAGCTTTGGTACTGCATAACCGAAGTGCTACAATCTGTAGAAATCGTGATTTTTAAAGGAATGTTACATAAATAAATCATATTTCTTCACTGTTTCAAATTTTAACGATTTAAGAAATGCATTTACTGTAAATAATTCATTTTGTTAATTATGTTGTAGAAATAATATGCATTTTTTTATTTTCAGATGGCGAAGGTTATATTTATAATTGCCGCACTGATGACGCTCCGGGCGTGTGTCGAGGCTCTGCCAAACATTGTTGACGAATCTGTGACAGCCAAATTTGACTACAGTATTCCACACGAACCAACTGGTCCGACGCTGGACGGTGAGCAATATAGAATATCAGATGCACCTGAGGAGGTCGACGACAAAAGTACTCAAGGACAACGGCGAAAAAGGTTCTACAAATATTTCAGCTTTGGCTTTTCTCCTTACGATTCATTCAATCCTTTTTTCTTCCAAAGCGACCAATCGACA
>DWTO01004897.1:0-11141 GCA_018244755.1 Jemadia pseudognetus
GTGTTAGGAACGTAGAGCGACTCTCATTATTTTTCACGAAATGGAACATCTTTCACAAGCTCCGACACGAATCGTATTTAAATACTAATATAATTATAGAGATTGGAGTTTTTTCAATTCAAAAGCGAATGTCAGATAAGAGAGAGTTTGATTATTGGTATAATTATATTTAACGAAAAGACTATAGAAAAAAACAATTTCGAATAATTAGATTAACGTGGTCCTCATTGATCCGGTTTGACCCTTCCTTCTGATGATCCTTGATGATCATTGATGAAATATTTAAAAAAGAAATATAGGTGTACTTTACAAGGAGAATGGAGGATGTTGGTTCTTTTGAGGTAACATTTTATTAAATTTTATTTAAAATCTAAACTCTAATATAGAATGAGCAAACTGTGCCCATTATATAGTTTCAAGGTTACTTTCTTTTGTACCCTTATTATTCTTATTAATTGTTGTATCAAAAAAAAACTAATTGTCGTTTTTTTATTTAATTTCATTTTAGAATTTAATACAAGTACACCAAGTGTGTTCAGATGTTCGCAGACGTCACAGTATAAATAAATTTTCATTAACGCACTTAATACACCGGGACCGGTAAAATACATGTTAGCCATATTGCTTTTACCTATCTCAAATGAAGCTTTTAATTTAACGACAGCTCATAAAGCTAAGCGGACACATCGATCAGTTTCAAAAGGGGTTGGAAATAGATGCGATGTTCTAAATGTCTCTCAAAAAGTGTCCTAATCCAGTAGAAAGCTTTAGTGGCTAAGCGCACCATGATTTTACAGACCTTTCGGACGTTAACAATTCATATATAATTAAATCATCTGTTATTTTATAAAAATGTATTCTTTTTAAGTATAAAAATGTATTCCTTTTATAAATATGTATTTCTTTAATAAAAATGTATTCCTTTTATAACAATGCTGTAAAAGTTACAATGGAATTATTTAATGAATACTTCATATATTATAACATGTACATATAACAGTTATATAATATTTACTAAAAATAGAGACATAATAATACACTGGTGTTTCAAAATATTTATTTATTCAATTTCTTGATTAATTTATTATTAACACAATTTAGTTAACACCAAAGTTAAGATACCATATTGAAAGGTGATATTTATATTTCATGTAATTATAATAATGAAATTATAATATGTACCTATAATGAAAAATTTTCACAAACAGCAACTTTTTGCTTGTTCTAAATATTGAAATTAACATGCGTACTATATTTTTTTAATCTGCATGCAATACTTCTTAAACATAATTCCTTTGGCGAATAATATAATGATTACTAAAGAAATAAAATATTCTATGCATATCAATCTATTATTAAATTCTTGAACGAAAATAATTGTCGTCCATGTTTTGTTAGCGAGAAATAAAAATTATTTCCAATGAGCGCCATATACTATTATAGGGCGCCGTGTTTTTTACTTAGCAATACATTCATTCAATCCAAGCAAATGCCCAATTTGTGGTAACCGCAGTCATAAGTCCGACGGAGTGCAGTATTTCCAGCGCGGAGTACGCGTGTTCGTTTTAGTTTGGAGCTAAGTGTACGTCGAGATATGAAATTATACACCGGATTGAAGTCGGGATTTATGGACTGTTTAAGATGTTATGTTATAGGTGAGGCACTTCATCGAATTTATTAAGCGTTTTATTGGCGTTTTGTATGTGCTTGTCGAGTTTACTGAATGTATTAACGGTAGATGAATGGAAATTAGTTTCTATCTCGATATGTCTTGCGTCTTGGAAGTTGATGAAGGAATAAGTTCACTGCCTATTGTGCATATAAGGTAACTAGTGAATGATGGGAGTACCTAGTACAATACTATGACTATCTCTTCTGCAATGATATAATTTTAATCAGATTTTTCTTAAACAAAAGCAATCGAGATAATTACAGCCGCGCAATGACATCCGGAACCAGCCTTGGACAGCACCTTGAGTAGCACCGTTAGTGTCAGTTAGTTTCTCAGTGCGCTCGTGGTAATTGTGAACACGGTCAGCCACTGCATGGATGACCGTGTTCGCCGCACCCCAACAAAATGTATTACGACAGTAAAAATCTCCCTCCAATTACATGTCTTAGATGTTAGCTGAATGTTTTCCTCCGTATAAGCGCACGGCCGAATACAATTTTCCCATTGCCGGAGGCTGAAAGCTTTGTTGTTACCAAGATATTATTATATAAGAAAACTGTATGAGATTTTGCTATTGTAACTAAATTCGGTACGTGCTATTATGTGGACCGGCGTATATTTATACAGAAACAAATATTTAATAACGCACAAGAGTATTTAAATATTTTAAGTTATATGCAGAACTTCCAAATAACTACCGTACTAAAAAAATGTTTTCGTACAATCCTACGAAAAAAGACAAAACTGCGCATTAATAGAAGTTCCGCTGCTCGGTAACAGATGGCGTTAGTGACAGCGCAAACCTTAAAGCTTGAAAAAAGAAATAAAATTTGGCAACCGTAATTAAACACCGCTTTGAATAAGGGCAAAATCAAATAACCTAAAACTACAAGGCCCCTGTAAATTGAAATTAAAGTATTTAGATGAAAATATACTCAAAAGTATAGATGAAATTCTGAGAAAATAATAATTTCGCAATCTAGTAATAAGAGAGGTAATTTAGTTATAAGAAACGAAATATAAATATAATTATGTATATACAAAAAATATATCATCATATTTATGTTTATTTTGTTGTGTTCACATCGTTCCCTTAATCCTTTTTATTATTAGCATTAAACATTTGTGCTAAATGTTAATCCTAGCGTTAAATATCAATTTTTTAGATTTTCTACCACTGGCTCGGAGTCTAGATATGTGACCTTTGTAAGGCAATAGGCTCATCACATATTCCATAGTGCGACGTAAACGTAATTGGTGAAACGTGGGAGTGTTATACACTCCTCTGCCTACCTCTACGGAGATTACACGCGAGTTGTTACGTATTGCTAAGTCAAAAATAGTATGTATTGTTAGAACCGTTAGTGCGGAGAACTATAAGCGTGTAGATGAATAAGCCTATTGTAAGTAGGTACGTAATAACATTATTAGCATCAGAATAATTAAACAATTTGACATAATAGTCGTCACAGCGACGGTCCCCTATATTCTGGAACATTTCAGAATCGAATCCCGTGCCGGACACAAATTTAAAATATAATTTTTGTACATAACTGTTCTTTCTGTATGATTGTACGAATGCATGTGCGATTGTGTATGTGTGTATATGTATGTGTGTATATGTATGTGTGTATATGTATGTGTGTATATGTATGTGTGTGTATATGTATGTGTGTGTATATGTATGTGTGTGAAGGTGCGTGTGTATATGTATGTGTGTATATATGTATTTGTATATATGTGTGTGTGTATATATGTATGTGTGTGTGTGTATATGTATAAGTGTGGGAGTCCAAAGCAGGCACAACACGCGCGATGACAATTAAGCTTTCATTATTAATGAAAGTTGTATTCACACGCAGCCAAATTGGTCAGTGCTTAATTTATCAGTACACACAGAGATTTTAATGAAGAAAAGACACAAAAAGATTGATCGTGGTGATTTTCGTTCGATACACTTCGATGAAAAGATTCAAAATGGGAGATAAAGATAATTTTATCACGAAACTAGTTAAATTGTTACATCGTGTCGAGGTCGTTTCGCGTGGACGTACGATCAATCAAACGCAATGATAAAATCTATAGAGCATCAATAACTGTTCACTTCAGTCAGTGTAGTTATTTTTATAAAGGTCTCATGTGGTTATTATAATGGTTAATATACAATCACGTATAATAATGAGTATTTATAGATTTTAGATGAAAATTTACAGATAAAAATCATAACAGTACATCATTTGAGCATTCTGTTATGGGTTGGGCGGAGAGCATAAAGTCCAAATATCTGTATTCTTGCACATCTGACATGACTATTTGTCTCCTGCCTACTATGCAACGGACCCGGCTTGGTGATAGAATAATATGCGTTCTCACCCAAACATTAAAGAGATCACAAAACCAGTTAAAATTTAAAGTAACTGGATTCTTGAGACAAAAAATATCGCTCACCAATAACAAAAGACTAATCATGGCTCTGAAAAAATACACAAGAAATTACAAACTTAAGCGGGTACCACAACAGTATCGTGAATCCAAAAACGACAAAAGATACGTGCCCCGACGAAAAGAAGATCAAAAGATTATTATCGCAAAGTTTAAGAGAGTAAAACGGCTTAAGAGAGACGAGTGAACAAAAGGTATTCACGAATGTGACAGAAATATAAATTTTTAGAAATGTTTCAGCGACTAACTAAATGTTACTGCTTACATAATTCTAATTCATGGGTATACGTATTGATATCTTTTTTTAAATGTTATAGAATAATCCTTCCCATTTATAATTTTAGTAAAAATAAAAGACATTTTATTTTTGTTTTGATTTATTTTAATGTGTATTATTAACTTAAGTGAATGCTATAATGCTTGTTAATTTATTATTTTTCTAAATAAACCAGAACAATACTATATTTCCTAAAAGGAAAATAATAAAATATTTCTCTTTTGTACCATTTTACCACACGGACAATACAAATTCACAATTTAAGCGAAACACACACACACACACAATTTAAGGAATCGAAAAATAGTTTTATATACCATCGCTTCAGGAATTGAACCGGTCATAATACCGGAATGTGTCACCAAGACTAGCAATGACACAACGCATTTAATTTATTTTTATTTACTACTAACGCCAACAGAACAGATTCAAACTTATTATAGCTGAAGGAGAGTTCGTGATTTTGGATCACGTTCATATAATTCTTTCCGCCACGGTATTGAACTCTACTTATCGAAAAAAAATTCTAATTGAAAATATCGGAATGTACGACGAAGGTCTGTACATTTTTTTTACAATCAACATCGGCCTTTAATAAAGTTTTTACCCCGCTGTTCCCGCTGTTAGCGTGTAAATAGTTTCGTCATTCATTAGTCTTATTTGAAACTCCAGTGTTTCTCAGTCTCTAAATCTATTTTTTGAGTTAATGTGTTATATACCTCCTTTTCGGAAAAACATTGTCGCTTACATTATTCTGGTGTACTTATTACAGCATGTTTTAATTATCCATTAACTAAGATGACTGACTACTATTACACATACGTGGGGTAGGCATACTTTTGAAATTTTAAATCTTATACGACAGACGCGAAGCAATATTTTATTACAGAAGAGAGAAGAAAGGATTACATCGGGTAAGAAGCATGAAAAGTGTACAGATTTGATCCGCAACAAAGGCATTAATATTCCATGAAATATTCACATAAAAATTAGCAAGAGAACATGAAACTTTCCATACTTATATATACTAATGATGAAAGTAAATGAAGCATATAATCGCCGTAAGAATGAAGATATTCTACACTCGGTGGTCTCTGCCTACCTCATAAGGGAACTGGTGTGATGATATAATATTTAAATGTACTATACATACTCGCGTGTAACATGCCTTTTATTTATTGAAATGATGAATGATTTTTTTCCAAAAGTATACAGATACAACAAGAGTTTGGAGATTAATTGTTGACGGTGTATGGGAAGCGTTATGTTGTGTTAAGCAACACACGATATGGGATTCACGGGTAGATCGCTAGAAACAAGTTTTTGTTAGCAACCCCGTCAGTTTTAAGCCAGTGAGAGCCCGTCAGAGTATTTCATTAAGGGTGGTTTAAATACTTGTAGTCGACTGTCGGATGATGTCTAATAATATCTCAAGCACTTTGCTGATCGCTCTCCGCACTCCACTCCGTTGTGTAAGATATTTATAATCATTAAATTAAATTAAATATTAATAATATTCAGCAACGATATGGTTTAAAATCACAAACAAATATTTCCATGATTTAGTACGGAAATGTGATCGGTTATTATAACCAGATTTTTCCGTTACTATAAGTAGATGGTTAATCATTTGCATAAAGTATAATAAAAAAAGCAATATATATTTAATATAACAATCTCGGTTTTAAATATATATCAAATTATTAATTGTTTTTGGATTCCTGATTAATTTCGCACGCACTAACAACATCGATGGATATAACGGTACTTTATATTCAGCACTTAATAATATATTAATATACCTACATAAGATGTATATTATTACTATTCTAAGGATATAAATATTCCGTGTTGATTTTTGGAATTATACGGTGGCAATGGTTTTTATACGGACGGAATACATTATATTATTAATGGGATATTATTTTTTTACCGTTCGCCAAAAAGCCGAACACACCACCCAATGGTTTGACAAATGGCGTAATAAATAGTGACCATTATAAACTTTTACTTTTTTTTAGTTTTTGAAACAGGAAACATTTTAATGATTTAAAAATTTATAATATTTGTAATAATTTATCCAAAACTAAATAATCACCGCAGTCTGTATGCTGAATCAAAATGTACGAAGCTAAAGTCGCACATTTTTTAATCACTGCTTTTTTATTGCTTTCATTACTGCTTTTATATTTGTTGCATGTTGGAATATAAATTATTATAGTTTTATTTTTCGCTGTATAATTTCGAATTATACTTACGAGTACTAACAGCTTACACAATTATCTAATAATATTTATACATGTTTTAATAAAACCTTGCATACACATTACTTACAATTCTAACGATTTACATAAAAATACGTAACATCACGCCTGTTATCCCCGAAGAGGTAGGCAGAGGAGTGTAGAACACTCCCACAATTCACCAATGTACATAAAAATAAATGTAGTAATAATGTAAAAAGGGGACGTTCGAACTTAACCTTAATTGGTAATAATGTTCTTTTTCCAGCTTTTGATCATCGAAATACCTAAAAAATAAAATGCGTCCACCGATAATGTATAGCAGGGAAGAAACCTAGCAGCCCCGCGTTGGGCGCCAGTTTCCAAAATCCATTTTCTAAACGACATTCGTACTTGTATATCCTACAACCAATTGGTGCGTTCTTTATCTTTACGAGAAGGTCGATTTGCCGATCAATGGAGTATAAAAGGAATAGGACGGTCTTATGAGTAAGTTACAACAATGAACTACATACTGCCCTTTTGCTTGTTTTTCGTATAATACATGTTATCTGTATGATTTTAACGTGATCACTTTTATCTACTTACTTGTAAATAGATCCAATAGCTTCAGGTTACTGTACCAAACCTGAAGAGCACGATCGTAAATTGTGAACACTAGAATCTTAAATGGGTATCGATTTCAGGAGTATATTGTAAGAGTTATCTATTTTAAATAAAAAGTCACCATAGTAAATTAAAAGAAAATATCGTTACAATCGATGGCAGAAGAAGCAGCTTATTTCTGGGCAAACTTTGTTATAGATTTATGTAAGAGAGCTACAAGATAAATGTTCTATTAAAGCGCCTAGGAAAATACTAAATAATATGTGGTTGAATAAAAGATTATATACATAAGTGTGCCAAAAAGACTGATGTATTTATTATACGAGGATTTATCATGTTAAAGAATAGAAGATTTTTGTTTTAAAAAAAAAAATTAAAGAGTCAATGGAACCTCTTTGTTTTTTTTTCATTGCATTTGAAGCTAGTAATTTTAATATCAATATCGTAGCAGTTAAAAACATTGACAATCTTCTAAGCGTCTGAAGTATTTGAGAAACGGTATCTAATCCTGTCTAACGATTCATATGTGTAGTTTTCTGACGGCAGCTGCGTTAAACAGCATGAGACCTATCAGACAAGTAATATATGTAGTATTACATAAAAACTTGCCAATTCATTTATCCAATTCGTCCAGTAATTTATCCAAGCTACGGCTATGTAATAAAACTGCAAAGAAATATCAATAATAACAATTTTGTATTCACGTTATGTAATGTCATAACACTGACATTAATTCTGAAATAGGTCAATGGGCCCATTTTCCGATAGACGTAATATTTTTTTAAAGAGATCTAATTATAAACATTTCGAAGTTCTTGAAGACAACGCAAAAGTTGTTTCCCAATAATTTTTCAAAATTAAAAATATCAGTAAATGTTCATTTGAAAGATCACCGTAGTAATAGCATCGCGTAATTTATGAAATATGACTACTGTGGCTGCAAAGGGTCTTATTTAGGAATTACTAGAAAACCCAAACCCCGAATTTTGACCGCATAAACTTTGGATTAGAACGGGGTCAGAGTTCCGCTGGGAACGGTAAACAACCCTCCGTGGATATCTTACAATAATTTTTAAATGTTTTCAAATACGACATTTTATAGTATTAGTGTTGTTGTGTCATTTTATTGTACTGCTATGACTAAAAAGGAAAACATCGTTAGGAAACCTTCCCAACATTGTTTACCATATATTCTCTATAGTAATTGAAATTTGCTTATCCACACTTGGCCAGCGTTCGGGATTTTCGAAAAAGATTTCTTATTATAAGAGAAAACTCGTACCTAACAGTGGTAGAAAAAAAGTAAATAGAATATCGTATAACTTATTTGCTTGGGCGGACAAACACACCAATTAATCCTACCGACCTGGCAGTTAAAATCACAGTGCACAACAATTCCATTACGAAAAGTTTTTTAACAGTGGCAAGTGAAATGATGCTCACATCATATGTAATCACTTACTGTTTTCGCAATAGCTTTCGACGTTGAAATTCTGCCAAAATGTTTCTAATAGGATTTATATGTGTATAAATATATATCGTTATTCCGAGAGATCATTTTAAATTTTTTGTTAATGAAATAGTCTCTAAAAAACTTTGGAATAGCGGGTACCGCACGCTATTTCAATGCTTTTTAGAGACGTATGGACTCGACAGCCAAAAGTGGGGCTGTTCTTGCTGTCTGTCGAATTGCAAACATCAATTTCTACAAATAACTCAAAAATGATAGCTTTGGATCAATGGTCTTTAATCAGTGGCTCGCAAATCAACTAGTGCTGTTTGAAAGCACCTAAAGGGGTCCGAAAAACTCTGTTAGTTCTTAGAATTATTGAATGATTTCAAATTTGAATTTGTTTTATAAAACAATTTTCCAGTTGAAAGCTCCTGGAAAGGCAAAGATTTAATCTAATGCGCCGGAACAAAACGGTTCAGAAACATTTCTCTAGATGTTTCATGACGTGAGAAATTGTAGCCGAGTTAACGCATCAAGGCAACATGTCATTACACTGCATTAACTCTGTAGCTTGTAGAAGTAGGTATTACAATGCATATTTTTGACAATGCAATCTGCTTCCACACACTATTACACTAAATCGACACAAAAAAGTATAATAAACCTGAAAATGAATCGCGACAACTGTTCTTAATCACTTTTCAGTAACTACCTGAAAGTTTTCTGAAATCGTGCCAAACTCGTTTATCATTTTAAAGGTACAGTTGTATTAAATGCTAGTAAAGTAAAAGATAGTTGTCCGCGTCCACTCACTGATTAAAGTCATCTATTAGGGGACTGTGTCATCATCATTATCAACTCTTATCGATATACATGTGAAACGACTCTCGATGTGTTATGTGAACACGAATATAATTTAAGGGTACAATTACGAGTATTTCATCATATAGTAATTCATCAGCCAGTATCTGATTAAGTGGGCCAAGATTAATGAGTCTTGGTCGCTCGCGGCATTTACATACATCATCTTTCCCATTCTTTTGTAATTCATTTCATCATTTGTTAACATTTTACTAGTGATACCTCCACGTATGTGTCCTCCGGCTCCATTCTTTATGTCTATCCTCACTGTATCTACCTGTATCTATAATGTACTTTATATGCACAGACACAATATATTAAGGGAAATAAAAAACAACATTAAACAAAGGGGAACGTTACAATGTTCATCGTTTATCTTCAGAGTTAATTAAAAAATGTAGCCATTTAAATCTCGCAAAGCAATAAATTGTAATAACATTTCATTAAGCGTGAATTTTGGCTTTGCTATATTTTTCAAAATACACATCGCCCTTGAAACCGTTTAATTTCAGGTTTAAGTAATAGTAACGTTAATTTAAAAAAAATATGAATGCATTCGTATTGAATATCATCTGTCCACGGGATACAAGACGATGTTTGAATCATCGCCATGAAATCTAGTTAAAAAGAAAATACCAACAATCTAACATTAAAAAAACGAGTTATATACATAGTATTAAACATAAGTAGAATGTGTCCACAGGGCTTAAGACAATGTTTAAGAAATCGCCACGGAAATTTACAAATATGAAAAAGACCAAAAACAGAATAATTAATTCTAAGGAGCCATCATTAAAACGATTCGATGGAACGATATATAGTCTTATTTGTATCTAGTTGTGTTATAGATTATCGGTACTGGTGTCGAGATTTTTTATAATATACTAATGAAATGAAAGTGATTTAATAGATTATAAAGTAATAAACATGTTAAGAATTTTACCAAACATTGTCTTTTCTTCCCTAAGCATGGTCATCATTATGGCTCTTAATATTTTTATCGTCTAGAGGAACATTTTCTTCTCAGCATCAGAATCAGCATCTCAGAGTTCTCTCAGCATAAGAAAAGTAACCATAATTCAGAATTAAATAACACTGAAAGGATGTAATGCGACTGAATTGGTAGAACCCATCTCATCTTATTTGACCGCGACCCTGTCGCCAAATTGAAACACATCTTGAACATTCCTCAACAAGTTATTCCAACTTAATGGTGAATATGGGATCGTGGGCAAACAGTTCTTCCGAATTTTAAGAATTTTCCGAATTGTCTGGCTCCAAAGAGCTATTACATAATCATAACAAAAGCAGCGAGTCCTTTGAGGGATGAAAACGACGTGGAAAAGTTGGCAGCAGAAATAAAACAAGGGACTGCGTTTATTTAACAAGATCAATTACTATCAAAATCTTGCCGATGACTTTTTTGTGCTTGCAACATATTTTCACAATCACCCCGGGTTGACTTGTAGAGAATGCCATGAGGCCTTCGTTTGTAACTATAGGAATAAAATTAACAAAACAAAAAACCGACTTCAAAAAAAAACTGTTGCAAAACAAAATAATATGCCCTAAAAAGTAACAAAATAA
>DWTO01004898.1:0-11140 GCA_018244755.1 Jemadia pseudognetus
GCCCCGCGATGGGCACGAGCGCCGCGGGCTCGCTGGCCTGCGCCGCCTCGTCGATGAACAGGTGGCTCATCTGCAGCTTGTGCGCTTTCTGATTGCGGACGCTGAAATAAACTCACAATCAATACAGTAAGCTGCTATTCATTTTAGTATCGCATTTGACATAGGTAATTTTATCATCACGTTATTATAAAAATCGTATATATCGTGGAGGAGATTTATGACTAATATTTACGAGCCAGCATCAAATAAATTTAACATTAATTAATTGAAACTCCTCCAAAGCATTGTTCCGCATGTGATGGTTAAGATATAACTGTCTGTATGACACGTTATGATAGCTCTCATGTGGTGTGCACTACAAAGAGCCATCTATGTACCTATCTCTGTCTCTCGTCGGAAACAAGTTCATTCAATTAGAAGTGACAAAGCGATTTGTGAAGGCTGTAGTATCAACGTGATAATTACGGTGCACATACAACACGCAAAAACCACCTAGGCACTTGCTTTAGTTGACTTCTGCGAACTATATGTATACAGTCCCAGCGTGTAATACATATTTGAATACAGGAGGGATAATCTTACGATCCATATTTAGCGGCGTGGAGCAGCGTGGTGACGAATATCCGGTACATGGCGACCTTCTCGTTGCTGACCGAGTAGTAGTTGTCGAAGTTGGTCCCGTTGGAGACGGGCGCCAGCGCCGCCGGCATGACGCTCCTGCGCAGCGCCGGGGGGTCACCGCAGCGTCACAAGGCTCTACCGCGCTATCATACCGACACGGTAGCTACCGTTGTTGTGGGTACAATATATAACGCGTCAATCGGTTTCCAGCGTGCCGCAACTACACTTATTTGGTACCTACATCTATTAATATCAACATAGCATTGTTGACTAAATACATCCTATGTCGCCCAAATATCACCGAACGACATTTTGTAAACTAAAAGCTGTACAATTTTCTATCAACACCAAACTGTTCATATCGTTGCAATTTAACATAACGTGTGTACATATGTAACCTGACGGTATACAAGACATTATTATGTACATTTCTCTTAATAAGTACTCTTCTTAATATAAATCTCTGTCTTAAGTCATCCAAATATGTGAACTAATGCAATAAGACATTTCAGTAAAGATATTATTAGCACATCTGCCATCTATAGAAATTGGCTATAATATCATATAGATAATTTTATTAATATATTATATCATAGCTTCATGTGTGACAAACTTTAAGGGAACAACTCTGCAGAGCAGAGCCGCGCTGGTCTCTGGCTGCGTATTCCCAACGCTTTGCCAAGCCACTAACCGTTCCAGCCCCTAATGCAATCATCTTAATTATTCACTACAGATAGGCTGATGCCAAACACATAGAACATTATATACATCACACTACAACAACTATGGTACTTTAGTAACGAAAAAATATAATAAAAGGGGCGTACCATTCCCGTGACTGTGAATTAGCGCGTAAAATAAAGTTATTTATCTTTAGCGTAGTGTTATACTGCAGTAGTATCAAAGCGATGTGGTCGGCGGCCATGTTAGAGTCTGTGCACACCATCACTCTATTTTTCGGATCTTTCACAACTAACTGCAAATAACACAACATGTCGCATGTTAATATATTATAACAAAGCATATACGAGTACATAACTGCAACGAATGAATATATTAGAAAACAATAGGCCTGCTTATTAAGCTATTAGGCAGTGGAGTTCGAAAACGGTGTCAAGCTAAGAGTTATGTTTAATACAGTACTAACTACTGCTAAGAACACATTTTTAAATTCATATACGTTGCATATTAGCAGATGCGGTAAGGTGGCGTGTATTCGCGGCAAGGAATCTGTTCAACGATTAGGCGCCTTTTTATTCGTTGATTTTGTTAAAAAATATATACTGTTATTGACACAATAAGGGTCGTTTTCTACAAGAAGGTGATGAACTCAGAGTCCGTCGAGCCGGACCCAGCTGCCGGAGCCAGGTGCCGGAGCCAGGTGCCGGACGCACTCGCCTGGATGATGGCCTCCACGATGGTCATGGTCTTGCCGGTGCCGGGCGGCCCGTACACGATGTAGGGCGCCCTGCCCGCCGTGCCCGCCACGATGTGCTCCACGGCCGTCTTCTGCTCCTCGTTGTGCATTATCAACGGATTGAAAAACCTGCAACCAACGTCATGCGTTCTAGTAGCCGCAAGCGCAAATGATCAGAAATGATCTAATATGGAAATGAATGCTGTTCCTCTAACACTTAAGTCGACGTGGAGGACACTGCTTATTGAACAACTTGTAGGCATACGATTTCAACATAGACGCACACACACTTAATCAGACGTAGTCGCCACTCGGGAAGGCTCCTTTCATGCACCCCAACAGAAATACATGAAAGACTTTCTTCCAGTCTTTTTATAACTTTATATCCCGACCTAAGGCTACACCAAGACAATTTTTTGAAGTTATACTTCTTTTGGCGCGATTGGGAAAAATGATGAGAGTGAATTTTTACGATGCGCGCACCCCGACAGATAAATGCAACAGTTTGAACGTCTAAAACACGAATATAGTTTTATCCACTATGTACCATTTATTTGTATACTTTTAAATTTAGACGGGTTATAGATCTTCGCCGCCATGTTTTCATACTTGTCATACATAAGCTATCATGTGTTACATTTACTGTTTGATGTCTGACTGAGTGAAAAATTCCGCGATTTGCAGTTAGTGTTTATGATCTTTAAAAAAGTGCTCAAAAGTGGTTTGTAGTTACCGACGCGGTATTGTAATTTACTCCTTACGATCATTTTATCGTTAATTAAGTGTTGAAGGAAGCGCAATGAATGCTAGCAAAATTACGTGCGAAGTATGTCGTGCAAGAAATGGCTGGGTGGAGAGTAAAAAAAGGATATTCATGGCAAAATTTCCACTATATAAAAATCGGTGAGTATTCATAATATAATACTGTGATTTATTATATTAAATTATATTTTTATTTTATGATTTTTAATTAGTTGTATGCTATTTATGTATATTGATGTATGTATGCGTTGTGTTTTTATTTGATATTTTTGTATTGTTACGCCAAAGAAGTATAACTTCTTACGTGCGTACATGAGTAATTGAGTACACACACTCTTTTTTCAACTACTTCAGGATGTCGGTTAGGTCTTTTGACTTGTTACCGTCTTAAACCGCGCGCATCAACTGAACGAGTCGCTACAAATTTGCACGACTTGTACCGCGCGGGTCGCAGCGGTCATGCGGATAGGCTTATGCACCAGTCCGCCGCTGACAGACCGGTGAGGGATATTTATTAGTGTCCAGAAGTGTAGAGTGGAGCACGGCGACCTGTTGAGCGCGAGCAGGCGCGGCGCGCGCGCGGCCGGCGCGGGGAAGATGCGCGGCGTGTGGCGCGCGGCGTGCAGGCGCGCCACGGCGTCGTGCATGCGTTCCAGCGGCACGCGCGACATCAGGAAGCGCACGTCCACCGCGGCGCCGGCGGCCACGCACGCGTGGAACCTGCGTTCCGTTATCGATCGTTATCGATGTATTGGTCCGAAATATTGATACATTTTGAAGTTGGAGATTCTTTGGAGTGAACAATTAAAATTTCTTATTTTTACGACATCTACAAGGTACCTAGTCGATACATCAATTATAATAATAAATAGGCATAACAAAATCACAAATATAAGGCGCCTTAAGAAGCAAATTTACATAGCCTATTTTTATAACTATAGAAATATGCGATCTTTCATATTATGATGTATAATGTTAACGCAACTATATATGAATGAATTCAGCTGTGACCAACATCAAGCCACAACTAAGTTTTACTGAAGATACAATCGAAGTGCCGTCTTCCCCGTGCGACGTGAACCACGCCCACACAGGTAACTATGACAATACCATTTACCGACAGTGTAAGTAAAAGGGCCCGCAAACAGGATACGTACGATTCATCCAAACTTCCACATTGGATGTAATTGTCTTCAATGTGCTTGATGACCCCCTCGTAGATCACGTTGTGCTCCGAGACGGGCCGGATGAACACTCTGTCGCCTGCACAATACGCACGCACGTTAGTTCGAAGCCCTATACGCTGGCCCAGGCTCATTCCAGGCTATTCCATGGTGGGACCTAAACGTAACGCCTGAAACGTAGGAGTGTACTGCACTCCTATGCCTACCTCTTCGGGAATTACAGCCGCGATGCTACATTTTTATGTTAGATGGAACCAAAATATCTGCACAGACATTCATCTTGCTCCTCACCACCGACACTTCCGATATTCATTTCTGTATTCTTAACCTATAAAAGGGCGGTACGTAGAAACATTGGTTAAAAATATTTTGTCTTCACAACTACTTAGGTATATTCCCGAAAGGAAGGAAGGAACTGTAGTACGCTCCCACGACTCACCTGTTAAATTCTACCTAGTGAGGCTATTGCCATATGCCGAGCACACATCCAGACTCCGAGCTAATGCAACGAATTGTAGGTTAAAAAAATCCGATACTATTCTAACAGGGGCGAGGGAGCCAACGAGGCAGTCACACACGCAGGCTGTTGTATAATAGTCCTTCAATCTTGACCTTCAGCCAATCAACCACTTACAACAATCTGTACTACAGGGTGATCAAATAATCTCCAAGTTGATCTATATTTTAAGTATTATAAAGCTGAAATAATATCTTATTCATTTCCATCGTACTCTTACGTCATCACGACAAGTCCCTTGTGAGGTAGACAGAACAATACTACACCAACATGTTAACTTTGCTATTCTGACAGGAAAACTTTTTCACTAGGAAGAAAACGTTGTTTAATACCTATATAAATTTTCGTATAATTATTATTACTTAGGACAAGTAGTCTGTATGTGCATCAAGGATGAGTACCTCGGATCAGAGAGGGCCGTTTCTCAGCCAAGCCGGGCACCTCCAGTAAATATACATTCCCCTTTCTCTGCATCTGGACTCCAAACATGTTGTATTTCTGAGAGAGACAATAGAAATGAATCAGTACGCTGGCACCTAAACTCTGATATGTAAGCCTCCCGTGGCTATGATTAAATTATGTCTCACTTAACGCATATGTACTTTTCGGTACACATGTAGAAGGAGCTCGGGTACGTCCGAAACGAGTCAGACTGTACCACAAAAACCTATGCAATTGAAGCCAGAACATAATTTAATCATGGCTCAAATGTCTTTGCATCTCATATAATATATGATTTGACTAAATAATTAAATTCAATATTTAAGAAGACTTTTTGTTAGTGTAGTGGTTGGCCACTGAAAGCGTAAGATTTGTAAGGCGTTAATGTGTCAGCGTAAGCGACATACCTTTAGATTGATTCTCGCGATCACTTCCTCCCACCACAGCAAATGATGAAAATAGAATTCATAATTGCTCGGTGTGGTTCCCTCGTCAAAAATGGCCCTGCAATATGAAAACAATGCCTTTGTTACGCTTGCGTCTTTAAATACAGGATGCTATGGTTCTCTTTAAAGAACACACGATCAGAGATGGATAGATACAAGCCGATGACAAAAGTACATTAAAACACCCTCGGTGGCCATCCACTGTGCTTATAGGACTCCCAAATCTCCAGCGGAACACCCCGTGTCCTTCAAGCGCCACGCTACAAAAGGCCCTACACCCGGGACAGGTATATTGACACATTCCACGCCTTCCGGTTCCACGGAAGTATGCGGCCACTCATGTCGCCGTGTCTGCCCTGGAACGTCAGTTGAGCGGCACACTTCCAGTCTAGCGGCTCACAAACCGGAAGCCTCCTATTAGCCACCTCTTACGACGGGCAGGAGATACGGTAGTTTCTATTCCGGCCTGAAGCTACACGAACTCCACATAAATGATGCGTGATTATATAATAATTACAATAAAAGTAAAAACTAATAGAACTTTCACATGAATCAATAAACAAACATACCTCGTTGATATCATCATTTGACGCAACTGTTCCTTTTCGTCCTTGTTTGCTTTGAGCCCTTCCAGCGCTTTCTCGTCGAGTCCACGGGGGAGCAGCTTCTTCAGCAGTTTCGGAATTTTGTAAGTGTGTTCAAAGGGTCTGTTTAACAATTAACTATTGTTAGTCAATATTTTTTCTTGATTTCTACATAAATTATTTAAACGTAACTAAATTAATCAACGGCATAAATAAAACATTTAGTATGTTTATTTAAATAATATCTAGTACACGTTTAGTAAAGTGGCCCGTGGTCTTAACCTTTCCCATTCTGTGAGGAAACTCGCGGCCAATAGCAGAATGATAAAACAGGTGGTGATAATAATGAAGTCAAAAAAATGTCTGAAGTATGTCAGTATCAAATCGTTTTTTTTATAGATTGTAAGATAATGAAACATTCAATCAATTTCAAAAGGAAACGACCATAAGAGAAATTAAAATTTTAATTGGACCCAGATCAAATGTTTCGAACAGTTAACAAAAGTAGTATTATCACTTTAAATGGTTGCTTTTAGCCAGCCAGTTCTGTATTTAAGATCACATTTAATTTCAGGTTCTATAACTAAACTAAAACTGGAGATACACATGTCTCAAAAAGGATTTTTCTGTAGGTAGCACCCATATTATTATTTTGCTACTGTAAAAGCCTGGCCGACTGAAAATTTGTTCCAAAGGCAAGCAGTGAAAGATCTTGAAACAGAAGAAAATTTCCACAACTTATTACTAAATCTAATTAAAATTAATATAAGATAAAATAAAAATTCATACACAGTGTCCACTGAGTATATAATGTTGTCACTGTGCTTCCAATCAGCTCCTGTATAAGGATTTTTGATATTTATAAAATCTATTGGATTGTCTTGCACTAAAACTACCTAAAAAAATATAGAAAAACGAAACAAATTAATCAAAATAGGTTTAATACAAAAAAAATAAGGAAATATAATCACTTTTAATGCTAAATTACTAGTGATAAAACAAAAACTAAACCTTACCATTTCCCGAACAATAATAATATTTTTTTCATCACTTCTTCTAAAGAATGTAAACATTATTGGCATCTCATACTGTCCAATATCGGCTCCACTGAATTCAACCAGTATCTCATTATCTATAGTTGATTCTGTGAATAAATATATGCAACATCACACCTGTAATCCTACAAGAACTAAGTAGAAGAGTGTAGTGCACTCCCATGTTTCACCAAGGGGGTGGCTCTGTTGCCGTACACAAGACACGAAGACTCTGAGGCACTACTAGAAAATCTAATTGTAAAAATTTCAATAGTAACTGAGTTTAACCGGGAGTTTAACCAGGAGTTAACAGGATGTTTAATACAAAGTCCAGGCTGAATATCTATACTTCCTTCTTTATGCATAAATGAACATATTCTTATCAGAGCTATTAAAATGTTATAAATACCCACAATAGCATTCTATTGTCTAAAACAATATCAAGCGGGTACTTAGATATTTATTTATACTGCAAAATAACCCACCTATGTCACTCAAACTGTCATAGCATACTTAAGAAACAACTTTGCTAGTAAAAAATTATGGGTGGGTAGATTTTTTTGGGTGGCCAATGTATAATTAGTTAAGACACTACTTTAGGTATTAATTAAAGTAGGTACTTAGTAAATTAACATAGTTTCCTTCGCACTGCACTACACACTGCACCTATTATAACTAGTTTGTTATGTTTTGCAAACTGTGTTTTTTACAGCATTGGTCATTTAAAATAAGGAACAATGTGTTCAATTTTATTATATTATGAACACATTCATAGAACTAAGACAGGTCCTCCTCAAATATTTGCTTCGGACCAAGCACTAGTCAAAATGTTCTAAGCCGCTTATTAATACCTAATACATATTGAAAAATCATCTTACTTTTGTTTAAAAAATTTGGTTCTCCCCCAAAAATGTATAGGTGGTCCTTCATTGTAAACTGAGGTTGTGGATGGGCAAGTTGGACACCGACTATTAATATATCTTCACTCCTCATATCATTTTTCATACTGAATGAAAAGTTAACCTTTTGCATTGGCTTCACCTACAATAAACACACACAAAAAAAATTATAAATATTGTTAATACACCATGGCACACTTAACTAACCTGGCCACCCTGGACACCAGTTTACGTGATGCAAGAAGCTATATTCTATGAACTCGAAATTACATTCCCAAACTCAAACTGAACATAATCGTACACTAAATATTCCGCAGCACAATACAAATTTTTATCATTATTCAGGCAGTACTACTTGCGAACTCCCTGCCTATAGATGTTAAATTAGCGCCCAATTGGCGGCACACATATATATAGAACACATTTATTCTTAAAGTTTGCCTGATGTGTTTTGCTATGCCAATATTTGATTTGTTTTTTTAAGTATTATTTTTTAAGTTTAGTAACTGAGAGCAAAATTCCCTACAGACAATGTAATCAAAGAATAATGTTACACATGTTAAGGAAATTGACAATAACTATAGCCAGATACTGTTTATGAGCTCAGGTATTTTTCTTAAAAATCTCTGCAATTCAAAAGAATAGTTTTGTAAGATAATCATAACATCACACCTGTTAATTTGTATGGTGATTATAAAAAAATTACACTGTTAAATATGTTGCTGATGTCTAAAAATAAAAATGTTTCTTTGTAATAGAGAATGGGTATTGCATTATAAAGAGTGAATAAATATATGGGTTTCGTGCCTAATCAACCAAATACAGAGAAACCAATATACAAGAATTGCTTGTTCAAAGTATTAGATAATTTATGAAATATGATAAAATTTATAATAACCCAAATACAAGTTACTGCAAAACGCTTAGGTGTGTCAAGTTTATAGAAATATTACTTACAATTAATTAAAGGTTTTCAAAACATTACTTCAAATTAAATATAAATATGAAAATTTTAGTCATTATTATTTCATTCAAATAAAGTTGGGCAAGAAACTCAACTGTAAGTGTGGTGACAGTGAACAGAACTATGAACATACTAAAGTTGTATTTAACAATGCTGCATCACAACTTTTATAACTATAAAATTTAACTTATTATATTAAGTTTAATATTAAACTTACCTGCAACCTAATTTTTTGATGATCACTTTTCTCGACCTTTACAAAGGGTGCATCAGGTAATTTTTCACTTTCAGCATTGCAATAAATAAACACACCATCTCGATTTTTACTGTAGGTACTCCTATAAAATTAATACAGAATGTCTTTAACCTCTTATATCAGAGTCACAGTTAACACACAAATGACATAAGAACTTGTAATACTGTATGTAGACTATGCTGTAAGAAAAATATATTTGGAATATCTTGTATGCTTGAAGTGTTGTCCGACATATGAACAAAACTTAGTTTCCTGAGTTTTTTCTAATAATTTATGAATACTGGAGGTATGTTAAAATAAACCTAAACCCAGAAATTAACTGTGTAAAAATGAGCCAATACATATTCAGATATCTTTGAAGATAGTTATATTTACATTAATAGATATTTAAGCTGTATTTACTAAGCACTATGACTATGTAAGCTAGTTGTCAATTTAAGAATGTAGGCCATAATGCAAAACCATTCAGTAAAAACAAAACTTCATGCCCTATTATGGGGGCAATTTAGTGCCAATTCTTTCCTAGTATTATGGTATATATACTTAACTAAATAGTTACATAGACCACTAGTCAAATCGCAATGGGAATCAGAAAAATGAAATAGGTATGTACAATGTTTTACAATATAAGCCTGTGAGATAAGGATGTGGCAGACTGGAAGTTTAATAGAGCTTATAGGGATTGGTTAGTTCAGCGAGCTGTAGGCAATCTGTATAGTAGTTGTGTCAAAATATGTTGACCTATTAAATGGTTTCCTGTGTTCTATAGCCACCTCTGCCAAGCGATGGTCACATCCTTTTAGCTTATCTGAAATGTACCTACCATCCTCACATCTATTGTTGTGATATTAAAATCTAGTCTGAGAATTGTGTGAGGCTTTCAAGTTAATGCCGGTGTATGGTTATGTATTTGATCATGTGACGACATGAACAAGATTATGCGAGCTATAATGGACAACACGTACCACTTCCATATATAAAAATATATAAATCATTGGGTTGTAAAATACAAATGTAATCTTAAGTTCAGTATAACTTAGTTACTAGTTCTACAGATGGTAATTTTAAATAAATAGTAATTACTTACTTGTTATCATTGTATTTGTACAAGATCAAATTGCAATTATGTTTAATAGTTGCACTGTGATCGATAAGTGCATCTTCGTCATAATTCTCGTCCACAATACCACACACATTGCAAAATCTCTCCATTTTTAAAAATGGATGTATTTAGCTTTATGCATTAATGTATTGAAATATTACAAACAGACTTAAAAGTCATGAGATATATCCGCTTTGCGCAGATAACTATAATTATTGTTCTTACGAACTAAGGAACTAACACAATTACTTGTATAGTACGAATACTCATTATTTAAGGACAACGGTAATACTTTGCTGGGCAGTTTATAAAAGCTGCTTAAAAATGAACACAGTAAATCCCCGTACATAAACGTTGAACGTTAATATGAAACAAAGAAATAGATTCAACATCATATTTCTGGTGTTGCTATACACCGCTAGCAAAAAGCTACTTTCATCGTTAAATTTCATGGATTAGGAAATTATTATAAAGTCGACTAAACTATTGAAATATGAAGAGAATAATTTGTTTCTTATGATATTCTAGCTTAGTTATGAATTTATGTTATTATAATTTCAGATATCAAAATAAATTAACAAGATTTTAAATTTCAATTGCAGACTAGAATATAAAATAAAAGTGATCGGAAAGGTGGATCAGACGCGCAGGAAGGATGAAAAGGGAGAAAGGAGCTTGCAGGATATAATTAGCCTCCTGAAGGTGACCGATCCAGCTAACGTGCCGTTCTTCGTGGCGAGGAACCTGCGCAAGTTGCCACCCGTCACCTTTGAGGACGTCGACATCACCGGGCTGCTGAAGGATTTCACCATAGCTGGGCATTAACTCGTTAATCGGTTAATCGTTAATTAACGAAGTTAACATTTCGACTAACGGATGAACTTTTAAGTTAACTTTAAAAAATGTTAACGGA
>DWTO01004899.1:0-11139 GCA_018244755.1 Jemadia pseudognetus
ACTGCCGATTGGAAGATCCTGGGTTCAAATCCCGGGTCAAGCACTTTTGCATTATTCTAACTTAGATTTTCTAGTAGCGTATTATACTCCTCTGCCTAACTCTTCGGAGATTACAGGCGTGAAATTACGTTAACGTAAAAAATACAGCGGGACTGAAGAAAAGATATTAAATTCTTGTTATTCATATATTTCCTGCTAAAGTTATTTAAACGTGTTATATATAGCTAAACTCAGTTCGTTACTTCTCCCTCGGGATCTCAATGAATTAATTGTGAAATCGCTGCGGTAACCTTTCCCGGTGGACTCTCAACACTCCGGGAAGTTAACAAATCTGCTCGATAATTATTCAACTAGTTTTCAGTAGAGTTCCTTTCTGTATTCTAGCGTTTTGGTACATTTAAGAATAAGTAAAATCTGCTGACGCTGGGTGTAAATGGATAATAAATAAATAGGAAACAAACATTTCTCGAAGACTTGAAGTCTGCCCGGTGTATGGCAATAGACTCACCCCTTATTCCACTGTGGGGCGTAAACGTAGCTGGTAAAACATGATGGTGAAACATGGGAGTGTACTGCACTACTCTGCCTATCTCTACGGGGTTACAGGTGCGATGTTACTTGTTTGATTTTAAGCTTCAAACATGATTTTATCATCCGCCTCTCCCAGTCCATTGCTGGACATATTGCTCCCCAAAAGTGTTTTTACCCATAATTCCCACGCCGGGAATCCGCGGGAGCGATCACTTTGGAAATATGGCGAAATATTTAACAGTATTACCTAAACTAGATTAATTATTGTAACAGAGAGTACCGTATAAACGATTTTCTTACATTATAATCATTTATATAGAGGCGTCGTCGCTCAGCTTACACCGATCTGTACCTACCCACACTTACATAGTACGGTAGGTATCAGTTAGAAGTTGGTATGTCCAAAAGCCTTAAAGGCGTTCCTCATAAGATATTGATGAACTAACGAAAAGTAAGTAAACTGTCAAAATGAATTGATTTCTATTCGGGCAGCGTGAAGTACCTACTCATTCAATATTAATGGCAATCACGTAGCGTCCCGAGGGAGCGCGGCTCTCCAGAGAAATTAGCGGCGCACTTCATCCGATCCCGATTTAGAAAGTGAGTTCGTGCTATCAGTAAGAAAAACAGGTAAACGAAAAGCTTAAATAAGATATTATACGCAAGCAATTTTTTACGTATTCACGTAGGAACACTGTATATTTGTTAATAACCCTAAGAAAGATTTAAATAATTTAATCATCATTATCATCATCAACATCATCATCGAATGGTATTAGTCCACTTCCGGACATAGACCTTTCCTAATGAATGCTCTCACGGACTGTCATAGAAGGATTTTAGCCAGGTTCAATTTCATTTTGAATTGAACTTCAAAATAGAAGTTTTGTGATTGAGTTTCGAGGCTTTTCATACACAGAATTATATTTAAAGATTATTGTTACAATAAAATCCACACTCCCATCTGTTTTCCAAAACGCGCCAAAGTAATTACAACTTAAAAATTTTCAATGTACTCAAGAGGATATGAAACATACGAACTTTTGTACAGCGTTTTCATTGGAGCTTTTTTATGAAATCCTTTCCGCCCTTTGAATACTTGAAGGCAATATTCCATTTTCAACGTGCTCGGTTAATAAAGAATGCTCAAACAAAACGTTTTGAGGGTGAGATATCAAAATTTTAATAGCAATTTAAGTAGATTGCGCATAGCGGCGCATACCATACGGGTTTGGTTTCAACTTTTCTCTTCTTCTGTTTGTGTTTCCTTTGAGCTTTTGCTGAATTATTCTGTAATATGTCTAAGTAAATAAGTAAATAGCTAGGAATTTGATTATTTCTTTGGTAATCCGTTACAAAACAATATAATAATATTTCCTGTCATGAATTTGCTCTGAATTTGCTTATTATTATTTCAAAAAATGAGTATATTTTCAGATAGCGTACATTTTTTTTTCAGTTACATAACAATAGCGTTGTTAAGTTTGCTGTGACGCAGCCTAAGTGTGTAAGGCATAAATTATTATCGCTACATCTTCAGGCAGGGTCTCTACGGAGAAGGTAGAGAGAAGCAAGCCAAATATATCTGTCGTCACGGAAGTGACAGGTACCCTTTGCATTCGTATTTCTTCTTACACGCTAGAACTAGGAAACTTTAGTAATATAGCAGTTTCTAGGTCTTAGGTTCTTTTCTTACGGTATACACCTACTTCTAAGTTCTATTCTCATTGTTCTTCTTATTTGTGCGACAATAAAGTTACTTAATACCATTTAAACTTTAACTGCCCGTTCGTGATATAGAAAAAAATTTCACACAAACCTTTTTTTAAACAAAGTTTTTAATTACATCCAAAGCAATAAATAGTAAAATTACACACGACATAACATTAAATGCTTAGATTATAAACCTATCGCTAGTGTACAAATCTGACGTACAGTGTGTCCAGACGTAAATGAGTGCTTTGTCCAAACGCAATGATGTCTCTTCAACTCCTGCGACGTGCCTTCAATTAGCGAGGAAATCACGGAGAGTTGCCGTGCTTATAACCTTTGGAGTCAACTCCTCCAGTTAAGACTTCAGAGCGTTGTATATGGTTAGACCAATCAATACCGCGATAATTAATGGAATCATAAAGCAAAGAATCTTGCTCATATTCAAAATGCAAAAACTGTAAATGAAATATTTGATAAATGCCACATATACAAACAAAACACTAGTAAAAAAAATCAAACTGATATTTTTTTTTAATTCTAACAACATTATGATATATTACTATAGAATTTTTCTAATTTAGATTTATCTAGTAGTGTCTCGGAGTCTGGATTTGTGCCCGGTGCATGCCAATAGGCTCACCACCTGTTCCATAATGGGACGTAAACGTAACTATTGAATTGTGGGAGTGTTCTACACTCCTCTGCCTACTTCTTCAGGGATAACAAGCGTGATGTTACGTTTAATAACATTATGAAAGCATTAAGGAATTGGTAATATTGTAGTATTTTACTCGCAAATTAAAAGTCGTTGTATTTAATAAGTAATTGCATCCAACAATTAACAACGAAAATGCAACAGTAAGGCAACAGGAGTGGGAAACGAAAATGAAATGTGTTTAGAAGCTGTGTTTGAGCGTAGTTAGGAAATAAGATGTTCCAGACCGTTGTAATCAAATATGTGTTTATATTGCAAGGTACTCACCACATTTTGCTTGCTCATATGTTGTTAATTTGATTTAGCAATTGGTGTAAAATAAAGCAATTTTTTTATTAATATATCCGGTGTACTTTTCTCAAAATCTCCTGCATTTCTCATTGACACATGACTATCACGATGTCATTATGTCTGATTTACATACACATAGCATATAAATATGCTAAGATATCTTTCGTAGTGTAAATATAATTAACAGATGACAGAGAGAAGAGGTCTTAGAATTTCGAAAAATATTCCGTAAGAAAATCCCAACATTGCAGACTATCTATAGATTTATTCACAGCAAAAAACGCGGGAAGCGAAACATGTTCAACCAAAGGCAGAAAGTTTCAGCAAATGTAAATTCTGATTCAGTCAATGCGAATTTGTATACGATTGAAAGGCTTCCATATTTGATTAGTTATGAACTACAAGAATATCGATAACACTGAAATTTTTACTAGTGATATTTATCGGTATTATCAGTTATACTATTAATGATTTGTAATAGCATTTGCTCACTATGTAAAAGAACATTATTATGGATACGATACTGGTGATATTTCATCCATAAGGACATATACAATAATGATATAGTGTTCACAGGTCCCTTCGAGCTATTATTGAGACTATTATAAAGTATCGGATAAAAATATCATTGGAAACTCTGTTGTAAAATTTGATTTAATAATAAAATTTGTACACAATTGTTTATATCAACATCACAATTTTCCACAAGCCCACATTTCATTGCGCCCCTCGCCCTCCAACCCTTAAATAATTCACTTAAAACTGTGTATACACTTTCGCAATCTTCCACCTTCGAAATTTCTTTCGGATGTTCCGTCAACGTATACATTTCTTTCATAACGTATACAATTTCAACTTCACAAGTTCTGAAATAAAATTTATGAACATTGCTTTTCATATGTTTCGAGTTGAAGTTAAATTAAGTAATTTACTAATCTAACTAAGGAAATCTAACTTAGGAAAGTACATAATTTAATGCTTATATGTACATTATTTTGTAAATGCTCAGGTATATATGAGTAAATTAGCATTTAGGCACACATGACATATTGAATACATAAACGGGGATGTTTCAATAAATTTTATATACCTATGTTTAAAGCTCAATTCTTCACTGATGGTGACATAGGTGGGAGTTAATACCAATTGGCATTTTTCATGGCCGGTCATACACCGAACATATATCCGGACTCCGAGCCACTACTACAAAACAAATATATAATTTTCCTGTCCTTTATTTTTGCGCATCCAATCAAATACACACGTGCCACCTATCGCGGACCTAATTCGTAGAAGGTCTCAAACGACAATGTAACTTACAAAACACGTCGAACGCCAGTAGAACCATAACAATCACGAATCCGCTCAGGCATAGCACCACGCATATTACGATTTGCGCCGCGAAGCTCAATGCGTCGTTGCTCACGTAAATGTTACGCCAGCTGCAAACAAATCTCACGGATGAAATATTCGATCGTCATCATCAGCAGCTGTCCAAGTCCACGGCTGGGCATGCGGGTTGGGGATCGCAGAGCGCAGAGCCTCCTACGCTGCTATCCATAGCGAGCATTACTCCCTTACAGACATTCGATCGAAGAGATATAGAATATAAGTAGAGATTCAGCGACGCGACGGTGGCACAGCGAATTCTATTTCCATTTCAAAAGAGCCACGTTATTTTTGATGACATGATACATTTTTGAGAATAATCTTCTTGTCTTCGCTTTATTACGAGAATATACAGTGCAAATGTCCGTGTGATAGAGACTAGTTGTTATTAAATAAATAAATAAATAATAATAATATCTTTAATTCAGGAAAAAACCCATATTAACATAATATCAATATCAACATTCAATTAAAATCAGTGTGTACTCATACAGACCTTACGATACTAGTCATTGTATTGTCCAATCTCTCAATTCTATTAATTACTAATTCAAATATGATAATTTTGTGTGTATAAAACACATCTACGTTTCAAACACCACCAATTAATTTTTTATGTATTGGGTGATAAGTGAAAATTATAAACATTGGCATAAGAATGACTTAAGTTAAACAAATTTATATACAAATTAAATTGTATAATTGTACCATTAAACGTACCACATATTACGCCAATGGGAGCTATAAATTCAACAATTCCATGTTTTAGTGTGATTTTTCTTTTCTCAAACGAAATATCAATCATCGCTCATATTTGCATTCACTCTAATAACTGACATTTGACATTTTTAAGATTTGTCACATAACAAAATGAGTGTTACCTCAATTAAGTTATTTTAAACTTACTAGGAATTTGAGACGAATTTTTCTCAGTCGAATTCGTTTCCTTTTCGATTATAGAGCCTGTGAGAAATTAATAGCAAATTAATAGAAATCGGTTGATGCTAGTAAAATTTGATAAAAACACTGTAAACGTATACTGATTTTCTGGACTTTGATTGCCTCGTTAGACGAATATTTACAACCGCGACCGCTGATCGAGACGTCCTGGGTTCGACTCCCGGATTAGGCACTATTGGATTTTTCTATCTTCGAATTACTAGTAGTAGCTCGGATCTGAAGTCGGGCCAATTTACGGCAATAGTAACACTACCTGTTCCATAGGATGTAAAAAAAAACTGGCGGAAAATTGGAGTTCTATAACACAGGGGTGACTTTATATTATGTAAATGAAAGTTTCCTTACATAGTTCCTCAGCGAGCATGATAAGGCCAACGACAATGAGAGCGATGATGAGGGCGCAGCAGAGTAGCTTCATGAGCAGCTGCAGGCAGCACCGGAAGCAGCAGGCGCACGGGTTGGGGATCGGTATACAGCCGTCGCCGCCACCACCGCTCCCGATGATGATGTTACGAAAACTGAACAACAGAAATGTACATGCAACATCACGCCACTAATCCCGGAAGAGGTAGGCAAAGGAGTCTAGCCCTCCCACGTTTCACCAAGTAGTTACGTATACTTACCACTATGGAATAGGGGGTGAGTCTATCGCCAAATCTAGACTCTGAGGGATACTACAATACAATAGTAACAAATAGACACTTAAGTAATCGGCTTTTAAATGGTAGAACATATTAAATATTAAAAGCAAACTAAGGATAAGGTGCGATAGCGGGATTACGCGGGATGTACCTACGTCGAGCAGTAAATTGCGACAGATTAATGAAAATGATATTAAAAAAATCTTTTTTACATTACATGCAAGACGAAAACTGGTTTATTGACTAACTTTAGAGCCACCTGATGATTGTTAATGCTATGAGAGCCCTGACTAACCACAATAACAGCGCGACTAACCACATAATTTGAGCGTAGACAGCACTTGAGTACCGTCCGCAGTCACAGCGACAGCCATATGAATTTAGGTTCCAATGGAGATGACAAGACGTATCGCCAGCTTGCGGTGAGCATTACCAATAATGAAACTGTGTTACTACATTTCTGTAATGTATTGTACAACAAAAATGTCAAAACAATATGACAGTAGATACGTAAGAGGATGAAACAGACAAATATTATGTTCCTTAAAGTAAGCATTTCAATGGTCTGTAACAATTATTGGATACCTATTTAGATTTGTTACTCAAAATAACGTAAATTATAATTAAAATATACATTAAATATACAAATTGTACTTACGAATATAATTAGTGGAAATAAAAAAGGTATATTTGATTTTCACGATCGCCATACATTCGTCAAAAATACTAATTATATTATTTTGAAATGGTTCATTAGCCGAGTTTATTACTTTAACAAATGGAAATTAAAATTATTATTATATGACGCCAAGAATATTACAGTAAATATGTATATATGTATACATGTACATATGTATGCATGAAAATTTTCAATTATCTTGTCCTTGTCTCTTGTCTCTAAAACCATTCTGAACTCTTCAAACCTAGGTACAACACGAAGCCCTCAACAAGATCAAGATCAGTACAAGATCAAGAGGCCCTGAGTTCCGTACCCAAATTCAGACAAAGTACATATTATTCGGTTATTCCTAATTTGAAATTCCCAGTCTCCATTGTAGTCTGGATTTGTTTCCGGCCTATAGCAATAGTCGTAACAGCTACTTCAAGAGAACTAACACATAAAATGTGACATAGTTGTACGACATTCATCTGCCTATCCCTTTAGATAAATACAAGCGTTATATTACACAGGCACAACATAGGAAAACAAAACGAAACACATCGAAAACGTAGCAAGTGTATTTACGACGAGTATCGCGACATTAAGGCACTATTATTTCCAAAGTGACATTTTCGTTCAGGGCCCTTATCTTCGATAACAAGGCGGGAAAGTCAACGTTCTCGCGCAAGGGGACAATCACTGTCCGTTTCAAGAGAATGGGAAACAAGCTTGCAGTTGCTTTCCCGTGTTCGAATGTTTGGCGGCGCTTCGTTAACGAGTCTCTTCGTCTTATTGGTGGTATTAAAAAGTCTTTCTTAGGAGTCTCAGGATTAGCCGATGAAGACTGCTTAAATGATGAGGTAGTTGAAGAGGCCGCAACTGTGTTTGAACTCAGGCCCGGTGTAAGCGGACTGGTCGCTGGTGTAGTTGTGTACGTGTTCATCGCGTCCGTGAAATCTAGAAAAAAACGTATGTCAATAACCTTAAAGGACATTTTTTATACTATGACAAGTATTCTACACACAAGACGTACACACGCTCACAATAGCAATGGCGGCACGAGCACATACAAACACACATTCACCTACACACGTACATGTCGTTGTACGAGTTATTATAAGTAAAATGTTATAATGTAAAATTGTAAATGTTTAAATACAGTTATGAACCTTTTACAATAAACAGGGCACTAGAAACTAGCATTAATTTTGCGAACATTGTTAACTGACATTATTCTAGCAGTTTGCCAAGTCTGGCTGTATTCTACACGATACATTTCGAAGAATGCGCGCAGGAACAACACAACTCCGATAAATACCGGGTTATGTGGAACTTGTACCGCACTAAAACCCCTATGGTGACCTTACTCGGCGCTAATAGGATGACTCCGGGACCACGCCAGGACAACGCCCCTACGGCCCTACATCCAAGAGAGACGTGATGCCTCAACCCATGCCATCATATTCTCACGACTGTCCGCGGCCACACACACTATCTTTCTTCTCAGGGTCGCTAGTAGAGCGGTTGGAGCTCCCACTCTGGCCGTCTCCTTTTAGTCGCCCCTTACGACAGGCAGCAGATACCGTAGCTCGTATTCTAGTCCGGAGCTCCACCGAGCGTATCCGTCAGAGCGTAGGGCTGACAAAAGTTACAAACCGCTTTCACGTTTCGTTTTAATGTCCACAAAACAGTAATTGTAGCCCAGCCCTATTCCAAATGCCAACATCAACATTATCGTCGTTATGAGACACGTGACGACCGCGGTGAGGGCGCAGCAGGAGGCTAGCCTGAAATTGTTATTAACGAACGAATTATTATTGAGATTAATTGAAAACAAATCTGATATTAAAATATGTACCATATTACAATTGTACTAACGATGTCTTTAGGTCGTTTCAAATATACCGGCTCATGAGGGACAGCAGATATTGGTCGTATTTAAAATAGCACAGATAAACAATTAATAAATTCAATAAACTCTATTTGGACATCTTTTGCGTATGCGGTGCGAAAAGCTACGATCCCAACCCCTATGCCCAGCGATGCGATCATAGGATTATAATGGGTTATCCCCTTAGAGAAGGCCTGTGTCCAAAAGTGGACTGCAATAGGCTCATAATGATACTGTACATCCTTTTGAAATCGATGATCTTAGGCTATAAAGTTTAAATTATTTATTTCAAAGTCTATAAAATAGCTATTAGTTGGTAATTAAGTAATTATCGATCAAATGGGTATAACAGTCTGAAGTATATTATTGAACATCTATTATTTATTATTATTGAATATTTAGTAAATATATTTTTTTATGTATATAAATGTTTTTCGCACTCTTCGTTCTACGCTAGCGGTTATGAAAACAAAATATAAGAATATTATTAATATGACATACGTATAACATATGAAGGTAGGGTATCGAATACGGGGTAGAAATACCCCCTGAAATGTGATATTAACATGCCGATCACGAACAGGTCCACGCTAAGCAAACTACATTTTCCAGTATCCCCAGTTGAAACTTACTTTTCAAATATGTAAATTAGATTTCCTATGCAGTAGCCTGTTTTACTATTCAAACACATGTTTTAAATGTTGTCTGTAATAAAGGTACTGTTAAACGTGTAAAAGCGTTTAACATATAAATAAATAAACTCGTACAACAATAAATATAAGTTATACGTTCAAATTGTATAATCTATTGACAGTTATGTCAATTATTTGACATTATGCTTTCAAAAGTTGATTTTTTAAAATAAAAACCTTTGTCATTGGATATCTAATGCCACGATGAAGTTTTTGTATTATTTATCTAATTTATGTAAAAAGTATGGTAACCTCGTTGGTAGAGTGGTTTGCAAGTGCGACTGCCGATCGAGAGGTCCTGGGTTCAAATCCCGGTTAGGGTGCTAGTAGATTTTTCAAACTGGAATTTCTGATCAAATTTCTAGTTGGGGCTCGGAGTTTGGATTTGTGCTCAGCGTATGATAACAGCCTTACCACCTATTCCATGGTCGGACGTAAACGTAACTAGTAAAACGCGGGAGCGTACTGCACTCTTCTGTCTGCCCCTTCGGGGATTACAGGCGTGATGTTACGTTGCACGTCGGCATCGTTGAAAGTTTCTTAATTTGTTTCACTAATATGGTCGTTGACGCGTAGTTCACAAACGTGTCTGATTTCGTGTAGTGTTTACTTATCTGTATTTAGACAGTGCAAATAAATAAATGAGTCGCTTACCTCTACAAAACGAGGCAGACTAAAGAAAAATAACAAAAGCAAGAGCGTTATTAAAAAAATCTGAAACTACTAATCACTTTCAGTTCTAAATTGTATAGTGTTTAATAAAAATGAAAATATACACAAAATGTTCATTAGATTATGTTATTATTAATGGATACAAAAAAGTTTTCCATTCACCATCGTTTTTGGCATTTCACAACGTTCAAAATTTAATGACGCAATAAAAAGTAAAGGACAGTGCAGTTTAGTTACATTTAATGAGAATGACAATATTTTCAAATTTTACCGAAGTCTGACCACACGTCCTCTTTGTGCTAAAGAACGGGACACGGAAAATACTTTGGCTATTTATGTACACAAACAATTCTTGTTATTTTTATAATGGCCTACACTATTTTGCAGAATGAGATGTTACCTGTGGCGCTTCAAAAGTAAGTTTGTCTTGTAGATTGTTTGTTTCATCATCATCAGCCTATTGCAGTCCACTGCTGGGCTTGCGGATGGAGAAAATAATTTTCTATTGCTGACAATTTTATTAAATCGGAGTACCGTCCAATCCAAAACGATTGGTATTTTATAATTTTTCAATAATCTTGTATAAATATGAAGTCGTCGAATGGTGCATGATTATGAATAGAATGAGGTTGTCAGGTCTCATAAGAATGATTATATTGGGTACTTGAGCTTATTTAATAATTATTAAGTCATTATTAATTAATAATTATTATAGTTTAATTATAATTAAACAATCGTGACAAAAGTTTCAATACAGTAGGTTCATTTAAGAACTAATTATTTGAAAAACGATATGATTGAGTGATTTCTCTAGAGCAACGAAAAAACCCCGCAAGGGACTTGACGTGAGGATATGTATGTATGTATGATAAATTTTGTCTTTGTTGCACAACACAAATCATTTTGCACTAGTTTCCGCTGCAGACGCTGAGCGCACACAGATATCCCGCTGCCAAAAGTGGGCTTGTCTAGAGTAACGCATT
>DWTO01004900.1:0-11138 GCA_018244755.1 Jemadia pseudognetus
CGAGCCACTACTAGAAAATGTAGGTTAGAAAAATCCAATTTGAACCCAGGATCTTTCGATCGGCAGTCGCGCTTTCAACCAACACGGCCAACGGGCAGTCATTAGTTCATAATTGATTTCAATAATGCAATTCTATGGAAACGTTTAATACTTAGAAACTTTCGTAATAACAAAAAAAGGATAGGTACTTAGTAAATTTTGAATTTTTATAGTCATGTTTACTTAACAGCGGCTATTAAAACTTTTCGGCTTCAGTGTCTAATTATTAGGACAATTAAAAAGTCGTACCTTTTTTTAAATTCTTAAACTTTTAACGTTCAAAAGGTTTTCTTTTATGAAGTGTATCACAAAAATGTATCTATGACGGAAGCATTGGCCATACTTAAATACTCTTTTATGATAAGGTGGGGGAAACGTTAATAAATTTGATGTGGTTGCGCATCGCGAACGGCTTGTAAAATTAATTAAGACTAATCGCGGTCAGCTCTTTGACAAGTGAGTGCTCGTGGTAAATTTCTTGATCGTTTCCATGCATTGGACGCCACGTTAAACAGTCGGTCCCGGCTGTCATGGGGTAACAATTGTTAAATCACTTCGGGGGTTTTACAGGCGGCTTACAACCATCAATATACCGGTTTGCATAGCCTTTGTACATTCCGTACTGGAGAATCATGGTGAAATATACATATATCGGGTCTTCTGCATTTTCGGCAGCGTCGTGTGCCTAGTAGTGGGACGTGAATAAGCTAGCAGCTAATTAGTATTTATTAATTTAGTATTTTTCCTATTCGAAGTTGGTCACAGATGCGTTACTAAACTTTAGGATCGCATGCTAATATGAGAAATAAATATTTACGAGATATCAGTTATATTTACGTTACTACTTTCGTAGACTTTCTTGAGACGTTGCCTATCGTAGACTATCTACGAAACATTCCTTTTTCATTTCACGTTCCAATTTTAAAATGTGTAGTGTAGTCGTTCTTGAGAAGATGCTTGCTTTTTAGTGCCCACCTACAGAGCTTTAAAGAGATTTGCGTTGCAAAGTTGTTCCCAATCTGCGCGGAGTGTTCCCTCAAATATACTTTTATTTGGCCTCGTTGGAATCAGGCTATTTGTCGGAGCTCGGTTCAACGAGTAATATTTGCGCACGAAGCGGTAAAGGCGATTGCACACTTGGGAACTTTTTGAATAATTAAGCAAATTATAGATAGATTCAAGCAATTTTGTATTCGAAGTGTCACTGACATACTGTAGATAGATTTGGTAATTAAAGTACGTAAAAAGTAACTATATTTTGTTGGAGACATTGTTTATTAAAGTCCCATAAAGATTGTCTATTTGAATTTCAAGCTGGTTGAAACCAAGCATTCATTGTTTAAAATACACTGTAACATTCTATCACTCACTCATGTCATGACATATCACACATTTTTTTATTTTGTCAGGTTATGGTTAGTCATTATGTCAGGATATAGTAATAGCCTGTAATTTCCGAAGAGGTAGGCAGAGGAGTGCAGTACGTTTCGCCAGTTCACAACTTTACACCGGTTACGTTTACGTCCTGTCAGGGTGGTGAGCCCATTGCCATAGACCGGGCACTAACCAAGATTCCGAGTTATTACTAGGAACTTTAACCAAAAATTAGAAAAATCCTACAGTATCCGACCCCGGATTGGATTCCAGGGCCTCTCGATAGGGAATCGCATTCGCAACCATTTGGTCAACGAGGTGGTCCAAAGCATAAAATGTGTTGTTTCATTTCTGAATATGATAGTATTTTACATACATACATGGAAGGCACATCCATCGTTCGTACAACCTTCAATATGTTGAAAATATAAACAGTGCATATAAACATAAGTAGCAATTTCAGGCGATTTTGGGTTATGTGTTTTGAATTTGGGTTATGTGAAAGTTTTCGTACTTTTCGCTCTTAATAAGAAACGACGCTACATTCAGATAGTATCTGTAATCAATATTATGATATATATTGAAGCTAGAAAAATAAGTAGATTTAATAATATAAGATATATTAATAGCGTTAAGGATGTACTTACGTCTTTTAAGATATTCGTTCCACTTTTCATAAAATTTTTGTTTGATTTCCGCAAAAAAACTTATTAAACTGTAAAAAGGTGAAATTTAAATTCGGTTGCGAAAAAGATCTTAATAAAATTGCTGTTAATTAAAAAGTAATCATAGGGTGGAAAGGGACTGAGGAAGATATAATTTTCAAGTGTATTAATGAAAATTAAAATATTTAGTACTAATTGGTAATAAAACAGTTTTCCAAACTTATTAAGTTTCCTTATTGTTCCACTGCATACTATAAAAAGAACTGGTGTTACTAAACTTATTAATTTAACACTTGTAAAAACCCAAACAAATATTCAATATAGAACAAAACTCACTATTTAAAAGTGTAACGTTATTAAAACCTGAATAGGACAAACTAAACAATGGACATTTCAGTACACTTTAAAAATGCCGAGTAACATTTATGCTCACGATATGATACCGGAAGTGACGCGCTGCGCGCACGTGACGGGAGGAAGTTCCTGCATACGCGTTAACAATAACAGCGGAAGGCGTTAATAATTCGTATTACGAATAATATACGTCACTTGAATATGTATTGCAGAAGTGGCAGTATATTGGTCTACATTTCAACCCCTCTTTCTCTGAATGATTCAATTAATAATTATCACACAGGTCTGTTTTATAATAAATATGTATATGTATATAAATATGTATATGTATATGTATATAATATGTATATGTATATAAATATGTATATACCTGAGAAATGCATTGTAGCTATTCGAAACATAGCCTTAAATCGCGTCCACACTACGTGTAATACCTGTTAATCTTGATCGTTACCGACGGAGTATCTATTCGAAGGAGTATCAAAAAAATACAATACATATTGGGGTCGAGGATAAGAGGTTCCTTATTTTGGCCCCCGCGAAATGTATCCAGAAACCAATCATTCACAATAAACGTATCCAACAAGTACCTACTTATAGAGAATAGATACCTGATAAATATTGGGAGTGCAACATTTTTGTACACTGTTGTTTTTATCACGGTAACCTGACATTTGGAAAGTCTTTTCAGACATATTTGAATAACGATACACATATTTTTATGATAATTATTCATTAATATAACAATTTAAATATTTTGATTTTTAATTTTTACCTAATATCTAGTCTGTAATCCCAGAAGAGATAAACAAAGGAGTGCAGTAAATACGTATTTACTGCACCAGTTGCACCAGTTACGTTAGTTACGTCTTACAATGTTATAGGGGGTGAACCTATTGCCATACATTAGGCACAAATACAGACTCCGAGCCACTACTAGACATTTTATGTAACTAGAATTTGACTGCCTCGTTGGTCGTGTTGTTTGTAAGCGCAATTGCCTATCGGTCGGTCCTGGATTCCAATCCCGGGTCGGGCACTATTGAATTTTTCTCATTTAGGTTTTCTAATAGTGGCTCGGAGTCTGGATATGTACCTGATGTATGGCAATAGGCACACGACCTATTCCATTGTGGGACGTACGAGTAACCGGTTAAACGTGGAAGTGTACTACATTCCTGTGCCTACCTCTTCGGGAATTACAGGCGTGAAAATACTTAGAATTTGTATATTATAAAAAGATACAGTATCCGACTCGGGAATTGAACCCAGTAAGTCTCGATGAGCAGTTGGATTTGCAACCATTCGACTAACGAGGCAGTCAAAATAGTTTACTTATATCTTAATTTGGAATCTTTTTACTTTTGGCAGTAAAAATGTTAGTTTACAATAGGACTCCGGAGGTGACGTGCGCTTTCCAAGTTGCACGCGAAGTTCCTCTCCACGCGTGTCAATGCAAGCATATATGCATAAGAGACAGTAAACATTTTCAATTCGATAATAACATTCGAAATTCAAATAATCATATTCTAACTTTCGCCAAGGATTCTCGACGTAATGTCTACTTTATTACATTCAGTTTCGCAATTTATATGTAAACAAACTTCGTGCCACATTCTCGATAGGCACTGTACAATGTCTATCGGAAAATTTGAGAAGGGCTTGTTTACGAATCCTGAAATAGGAACAACTTTGTTACGATTCCCACCACGTGCTCCCGATTTTATAGACTTGAGCAAATTGCAATGTGGATTTTACGAGTTTTTTTCTTATTATGAGAAGTGGAAACGGAACTCCGTTCATTCGGTGGCAAATTTATTGCGGAATCTATTTAATCGCTAACATTTTACATACTTTATTGGTTCCATTGTCTTGTTTTGTGAAACAATCGATTATAACTTGTATATATAAATATTCATGAAGCAACTTGCGCTTATAAATGTCGACGAATCTTCCAATAAGATGATTTTACAATGCATTTCAAATCAAAAGGCTAAGAGCATCATTAGAAATTGTTCCTATGGTGTCTTTTTATATGAAAAACATTCAAAATTTACATCGAGACTAATAAATGTAAACCTTTCTTAATTAATTTAACTACCCATTACTAACGAATTGGTGGTATGTAAATAAATGCAATTGTGTTGTAAAAGCGATATAGTACACTACAAAACCATTATATGTGAAAAGGTATTGCAGTTACAAACAGTCTTTTAATCTTATTCATACTCTTGCATTAATGTCAGCAGAAGAATTTGACCAAGTTTATTTAATAAACTTAATATGCTGTGATGATGTTGGAAGAAAAAAAATCGCAATATTATTTTCTATCTTTGTTATATAAAATGTCTACGTTTAAAGTGATAATATGCTTCATGATATAGTAATAATTAAAATTGTGAAATGTACAGTAGGAAACACCGTAGAGGCTAAACTAACATTGCACGATGCTAAGGGCTCCAGCTTGCATAGTTGGGAACTTGAATGTAGGCGATGTCGCACAGCCGTGCCAACTTTGTTCATTAACTCATACGGTTATGGGCGAGGCACAGCTGATATGGAATCCGCACGAATGTATACAGAGTTAAAGTCGAAACTTTCCTATTTCATGTCCAGCTAGCAATGTGATGACAACTCTAAACTAGAATCGAAATATTAAGGAGACAACTTATAGAACATTTATATATATATATATGTTAAATCATAATATTATTATTTTACCTTTTAGGGCTGCGCTAGCCACAGCTATCTATTCCTAATATAATTAGAGTACCTATTGACTAAATATATAAAAAAATATTGGTTATAAATCAAAAGCGTGTTTAAAACCATTATTTTTCTTTTTTGTTACTTACTTTGTTGTAAGAGATATATTTGTAAATGAAATGTTTTGGAAAACCAATTCTAATAGTAATAATTATTATTAAAGGAGAGACAATTCCATGGTAAACATAATATTCATTTAACCGACTGTTACTGTTTGACCCATAAACCATCTAACTCATATAATTGAATCTATTTAATATTTAAATCCGGTAAACTGAGGTTACGTCTAGTTTAGTAGAAATTATATTGACACAAACTAACATCACCAAACAGACTCAAACAATTCTTTGCAACATGATTTAAGTCACATCAGGTATGTTCTGTAAATATTTCGGAACATTATGTGTTTCGGAACATGAAGGTTAAGGAGTAACATAACCTTTCATTAGCCTGCAATAGATGGCGTTAGTATTAAATCAAGAAATAGAATATCAGACTTTTGATCGAAAACCTACACATTTATTCAAGAAACGGAAGAGGATTTTACCAATATACTTCTCATAAACCTGATAAAATTCAGAGTATTAATTAAAAATTGAACGTTGGTTTTATAATAAAAGTGTAAGCGTGATAAAAGACCAACAGACATGACAAATTGACATTTAAATGTTATTCTGGCGTTTCCGTTGCAGAACATTTGGCCATTTTCTATATGAATCGTCATTAATTATCTAACTGGTTTAAATTTCCTTTTATGTTACATACGCGAACGTATCATATAAGGTATTGAGGCGATATTCAAACATTACAATTGTTTACAGCCTTCCATTTAGATTCATTCTATTCTTGTGTTATGTCTATAAATAATATTCCCTTTGTTTAATTTTGATCTTAAAATTTAAATGTTCTCGTTTAACGCGAGGTCACCAGTTCCATCATTACTGAACAAAGTGTAATGACTGGAATTTTTTAATAAAATTTCGTTGCATTTCTACGCTTCATTATTCTCGAAAGATTCACAGCGTCGAAAATAATTGTAACTATATTCTTTGATATTTAAAATCGCCCGATTTTGATTAAAATCGCACGACGCATTGCAAATTAAAAATAGAATAAATGTTTTACTTGACCTTAGGCACTAATACTTTTACCTTATTTTATTTCTCACGCTATTATTTTGATCGGTTATCAGAGCATTTATAGCTCACACATGGTTGCAGATTAGAAAGGAATGATATGTGAAGATAAAATAATATCGTTTTTTTTAAACCTATCTATGTTTCGGAACGCACGCTTGCAGTAGGTAGGTATATAAATTCCTTGAGGTTGGAGGTTTTATCTAATTTGAATCTGATATAATCCGTGTTGGAGTAACATGAAGAAAAATGATCTTCTCTATGTGATTACCGGAGTGGTTTCTAAAGACTGTTGCCAGTTCATTTCGTGATCTCTTCATATAAAAAAAAGACGCGCGCTCAGCTGTTGCGTTTTAATGGGGCGTCATTATGCTTGTATAAAAGGTGGTACAATCCGACCATTTTGAAAGCACCCGAGACACCGGCTGTTGCCAATACGTTATGAGTACTTCCTCAATTCATTACGTAATAAGCTCACGAGTTTCCAAAATTCGTAACATTAAACAAATTCATTTAGCGTTGGGCATATTAATTTCACTCGTATAACTTGGATAACAGAAAGTAAACAACGAATAATATGAAGGCAAACGTCTTATCATATAAATTCTCCCTAAAGACGCGACAAATTATTAATAATCACATTGAGACGTAAATTTTGCGCTTTATACTTTGAAAATGAGTAACTCGCTCTGTACAGAGCTAAGTCGAACAGGCTTTATTTCTTAATACAGAATAATGTATAGGTGTATTCATAGCTCGAACATGCCTTTGTCGTACCCTGCTTTTGTTGCATATCAATTCTTTAAAACTTTATGGGAGCTTTGTTGCATATCAGTTGCTTAAAACTTCATTGTAACAATATTGTTTAATTTTAATATGGTTATAATATATGAGGTAAGCAGTGATAGCTTAGTGATTTAGATATCAGATTTCTATTCGGGGGGTTCGGCGTTCGGATCGCTAGGATAAACCTTAACTTGTATTTAATTACATGTGTTTTGACACAAAATAAATATCATTTGCTGGAATGATGAAGGGAAATACGGAGTGAGATTTTTTCACAACATCCGATACTAAACTAATGTCGTAGTATAACGTATTTTGTGTGATGAATACCTATTCATGAGAAGCGCATAAATACGAGTACGTCGATAGTTCGTGCTAGTTGCTTGGATCGTGGTCGCGGCGGGAATGCGGCGAGAACATACTGTGGTCGGTAACAGCGGATAAGTAATTCTATCTTCTGCTCTAACCGTTTGTTTTTCTTCACTATATCTATAAATCTGCATACTATTTAGAGAATTACGATTATAATAGCCACTATTTATAATTAATCCGAGATGAATCGTCGGAGTAACGTAATATATGTATGTATGTATTTTTCGAAATAAGCAATTCTTTTCATCACGGTAAATAACGTGAGGTGAATTATTGGCCTAATAATAAAATCAAATTATCTTAATTTGTAATATCTGTATGATAAATGGCAAGTGTGTATGAATGTGTGTATGAACTTATTTAAAAACTGTGTGTTCGAATGTTTGCTACAAAGTAATTTCAGTTTTTTGCAAACACTAGCGAGCTTTAGCGAGATTCCGACGTTTTTTAAGGAGCAATGTTACGTAAGCAGAATTAATTTTCAAAGGTTAAAAATCTGTGCAAGCTAAAGAAACTACCGGTTTGCAAATAGATCCTGTTATCGCTATGCAATTTACAACCATATCTCTTTACGTAGAAGGTTCATTATAATCACGTACAAATTTGTATATTCATAATATTTTATACCATAACAACCTCACTTTTTATTTATGTTCAGCCTTTCAAATGTGAACAAACAAGATACAGAAAAACAAATTTAACTCGCAAAATACGCTTAAGACACGTAAAAAACAATATAACTTTTATGCGGGGATATGCTAATACTACCTCAATTCAATGCCAGGTATATTGCTGATGCAGAAAATTTTACCCGCGACGTATGGCCAAAATGTTCCTTGCAGAGAAAACAGCGTCGGTTAGAATCAATGAAGATTTTTTTTTTGTAATTCAAACTATTCCAATTCTATAGAGAAGTCAATAAAAAAATGGTAGGGAATTAAACAACTATATCACTAATATATATCACAATGCTATGTCATAGATAGATTAAATAACAGAGGTCAATATATCATATGTAATATGTCAATTTAGCAAAATTGAAATAAATGCCAAAAAAGAATAATTTTCAATAAAACAATAAAGTTAATTCCAGGTAAATTAATTTACATGTAAAAAAATACTAAAACTAAATTAATTGCGAAAAGATGTCATCAATGAACTAATTCATTACAAATTATTTGGCAAACAAGAACAATAAAATTGATTTTAAAAAAAACTATTTTTTTTGGCTCTTGATAACATTTAGGCTGTTGCCTGCTTTTATAATACATACTCAACCACACACACAGGATCTTTTTATAGTGTTCCATAGCAAGTCGGCTGCTCACGCGCCGTTATTTAATCGTAAAGCGATATTACGCTCGCTAATCGCTGTTGGTAAGGCAAGCATATAAAGTACGGAGCCAATAGGCAATAAACTATTCAGTTTGCTTGTATCCCGCGAGGTTTTTCCCGTTTACTCTTTTGGTTTTAGTCGCGTGAATTTTTTAGCGGATTTGTTCTCAGTGAAACTCGTGTTCATTTGATATATTGTCCAACACTAAAATTGAAATACATATTAAATACGTCGATAACCCTTCATTTGTTGTTTATCTACCTTTCGGCTTAGTTATTGTAAGTTAAGACCTGTTTCTTTATCATCGCTACAAGCTTTTACTAGTCCCGCACTTCGGTATGGGTCTTAGTTCACAACTGGAAGTGGTCATAAATGGCGCGTCAAGCAAGTTATACTACAATGATTAATTACTTTACATTTTTTTCCCACCGCTGGAGAATTAGAAGAGGCCCAAATTACTTGTCTACAAACTTGTATGACAATGATCAATTGTTATTAATTATATTAATTATTAATTCTTATTAATGTACATAAATGTTATACTTTAATTTCCAGTTGTGTTATGAATACGTTGCTTCATTTTTGCATTGGAGTAATTTTTTGCGGGAAAATACAAAAAAAAATTGACTGCTTCGTTTATCCGCAACTGCCGAACGATAGATCCTGGGTTTAAATCCAGGAATTACAGTTTAGGTTTTCTAATAGTGGCTCGGAGTCAGGATCTGCGCCCGGTGAACGAGGAAATAGATTCACAACCTATTTCATAGTAAGATGTAAACGTAAGTGGAAAAACGTGGAAGTGAATTACACTCCTCTGCCTATCTCTTCAGAGATTTCAAGCGAGATGTTACATTATAAAGTTAAGGATTTACATTTTCCAGCCTTTAAAAGTGATTTATATATGGAAAATATCATATCCATTCATTGGTCAATACGATACGACATAAAAAAAGAAACATTGTTCCGCCTTTGTAAAAATAGTTTCCTGTTTTTGTATAATCCGTCTATTTCCATTTATATAAAAAAAGCATAGATCGTCTCATGTTATCAATAAGTTACATATCGTTCTGCATGAGAAGGGTTGAGACATATTCAACCACAATTACAAAGTGTGGATTCGCGGACTTCGTTCGCCTTTTAACGTTATTGCGAATAATATTTAATGTGAAAATTAATAACTTTCAAGACAATTAGAAGTGCATGCTAGGGTATTGAATTCTAAATACCTGGAGACGCCAACAGAATGCTACAACTAAGCTGTTCTGGTGTTTTCGGACATTTGTCAATAACTTCAATTAGTTCGTGTTTTATCCGAGAAGGAAAAAATCATTTTTGTATGATTCTGTCAATTCTTTTATGAGCAATTCTACCATGGACCATGGAGTTATCTTCATTGCTTTGATTAAATTATACGTCAATCAAACCTACATTGTATCAAAGAGTATCATAAAACTTTGTATTGGGTATTGCGGTTACGGCATAATATTGCAATCCGACAGTTGACGAGCTTTCTGTTAACAAATAAGTTTTGTATACATTCCGACATACAGCGGATTGTGAAGGTCGAATATAAGAAAAGCCTTTGATTTTGTAACAGCGCAATAAATCATACTTGTGTTTATTTATATTAGTTTATTTTTTTGAACTGGCTGGGTAGTTCAGTGGTTGTACATAACAGATGAACCGGTGGTTGTGGTTACGATTTTCAAACTGCCTATGCCTGTGCTACGGTAATTAGACATCTGACAAAAAATATAATGTAAATTTATAAAAATATACGTATATAAGTAATTTTAAATAAACGAATCTCACAAATACAGGTGCCCATGACATAATTACCGCCGGTGGGTGAACATCGAATGCACAACATTAGGTTCAGCATTGACGAATCGTACCTAACAAGCTAATTAAATCATAATATTAAAATCATAATATTGACATTTAATTAACTTAACAGTAAGTCTTGCTGATCATAGATTTTCCTCACGTTTTGAAGATGCTCACAGCTCCTTAAAGGAAGACCCGAGGCGAAAACATGTCCGAGCCATCTGAAGGTCAAAGTCATTCTGTTGTACCCTGGTTCGGGAAGTATCTACTGCTTTTTAATTAACACCCAAGCGTGTCTTGCTTACGTAATCAATAATTACATTTGAAAATGGCTTTAATATTGTGCACTTATCACTAAGTAGATTCCCAATTTTATTCGCATTGAACGAAAAATATTGATAAGGTATATTAAACGTAACATCACGCCTGTTATCCCCGAAGAGGTAGGCAGAGGAGTGTAGAACACTCCCACAATTCACCAGT